>CAUYON010155862.1:0-11516 GCA_963573935.1 Arctocebus calabarensis | reverse complement strand
TACTTGGGAGGCAGAGGCAGGAGAATCACTTGAGCCCAGGAGTTGGAGGTTGCTGTGAGCTGTGATGCCATGGCACTCTACCCAGGGTGACAGCTTGAGGCTCTGTCTGAAAAAAAAAAAAAGTACAAAAATAAAATTTTTTTAAAGAAAAAAAAAAAAAGAAAGAACAAGGAAAAAATGCTCATCATCCGGGCAGCGCCTGTGGCTCAGCTGAGAGTGACGGGTTCGAACCCAGCTTTGGCCAAACTGCAACAACAAAAAAAGTGGCTGGGCATTGTGGTGGATGCCTATAGTCCCAGCTACTTGGGAGGTTGAGGCAGGAGAATCACCTAGGCCCAGGACCACTCTAAAGAGGGACTAGTCTCACTAGTCTCACTCTAAAGTGAGACTTTGTCTCTTAAAAAAAAAAAATGCTCATCATCCTTAATCATCAGAGAAATGCAAATCAAAACCACCCTGAGATATCACCTAACCACAGTGAGAATGGTCCACATTACAAAGACTCAAAGCTGCAGAAGCTGAAGTGGATGTGGAGAGAAGGGAACACTTTTACACTGCTGGTATTTCTGCAAACTAATACAACCCTTTTGGAAGGAGGTATGAAGAATCCTCAAAGAACTCAAATTAAACCTCCGTTTTGATCCTTCAATCCCATTACTGGGCATCTACCCAGTAGAAAAAAAAAATCATTTTATCATAAGAACATTTACATTAGACTGTTTATCACAGTTCAATTTACAATCACCAAATTGTAGAAACAAGCTAAATGTCCACCAACCCAGGATTGGATTAACCTGGTATGTGTACACCATGGAATACTATTCAGCCACTAAAAAAGATTGTGACTTTACATCTTTTATATTAATCTGGATGGAGCTGAAACACATTCTTCTTAGTAAAGCATCACAAGAATGGAGAAGCAAGAATCCAATGTACTCGATTCTGATATGAGGATAATTGATGCGAGTACATGCCATGTAGAGGGTGGGAGAATGGGGTATTGGAGAGTGGGAAGGCGGGAGGGGGTCGGGGCTCATGGTGTATGACACACCTCTTGGGGGCAGAACACAATTATGAGAGGGACTTTACCTAACAGATGCAAGCAGTGTAATCTGGTTCTTTGTGCCCTCAAAGATTACCCCATTAAAAAAAAAAAATTTTCCTGTTTCTCTGTGGATGTTTACTTGGTCTGCTATTGTTCTCATAGTCAGTCAATGATTTTGATGCACAATTCAATGAACTTTTGCAATTTTTCATCAGTTCTGCTCATTACTGGCCACCCTGACCTTTCTTTCATCAATGACACTTTCTCCTCAGAAAAACATTTAACAAAAAGGAAAGTTGGATCCATTTGTACACTGTTTTCTTCATGGCATTATCCCCATAAATTTGGACTTATATTTCACTTCCACTCTTATCAAATTTAACAACAAATTTAATGTTTGTTCTTTGCTCTAATTAAAGCTTTGACATTTTTGAGATGGTCCACAAAAACATGCAAGAGTCATGAACACCACCGAGCAAGACTCTGCCGCGTCAATATGAACACAGCTGTGAGATACTGATAAACAAAGGTTATGAAACCTTACCAAGTTGTTTGTACAGTGCTGCCAATGTAAGTTCATAGTGGCAAGTTCATGAACTTAATTGTCATACCTCATACATTAGGATATGGAAAGACACAGAGCAATCAGATTCCATAGCTCAGTACTTATAAATCAATAGCATTTGCAAATCTGCCTTCAGCCTACTCTTACTGAGAGAGTTGCCATACCCATTAGCTGAGCACCAGACCACAGTGCTTATTCATAGTTACTTAGTTTATACAAATCATTTGCCACATTCTTTGAAGGGAGAGATGCACAGAACATACATGGAATATTATTCATCGATAAAAAGTAATGAACTATCAAGCCACAAATAGATATAGAAGAACCTTAAATACATACTGCTAAGTAAAAGAAGCCAGTCTGAAAAAGCTGCAATACTGACAAATTCCAACTATGTAACATTCTGGAAAATGCAAAGCTATAGTGACAATAATAAATCAGTGGGCACCAGGGGTTCTGGAGGAGGAGGAAGGGGAGGATTACTGGGTGGGAATTCTTAGAGCAGTGGAACTATCCGGCATGATATTGTCGTGGTGAATACATGACGCCAGGCACCTGCCAAACCCCCACAACTGTACAGCACAGCGAACCTTCCTGTGAACCATAAACTCTGAAGAATAACCATGTGTCAGTATTGGTTACCACAGTCTCGCATTCATGCACTACATTTGATCACATTAATGCAAGATTTTTAGGGAGGAAAGGTGTGTGGGAAGGCTGCACTTTCTACTCATTTTTCTGTAAACCTAAAACTGCTCTAAAAACAGACTATGAATTTTGAAAACACTGAATTTGTGTTTCTGAGATAACTCTGATGTAAGGAAACAACCAACCAGTAAGAACCAACTAGGATTCCAGAGATGAATGGAAAGTTCTTTATTTTAAGAATGAAATCTGGACCAAATAATTTTGCCAGAATAAGAAGAAAACATGCATATTATTTCACTTAAAAATATTGATTCATATGCATTTTTCATGCTGAAATTTTTTTTCTGTCTCTTTTTGCATTATTATGAAATGAAAAACTTGTTTTCCCTCTGAACTTCCATAATCTGGTTGGAAGCTGTAAGTAATTAGCATAAAAGATCCTGGGTGGTGCCCTTTGTTTTTGTTTATTTTTAGAGCACTTTAAAACAGCTTCATCCTTAAACTAGTAGCCCTTTCCACAGCCAGGCATGGCCACTTAAAACACAGCAAACTTTAGCTGTTTCCCCTGAAATCTTCCTCCGGACCACAGCGTCTGACTCAGAGCACTGCAGTGGCCTCCTGGCTGCTTCTGCTGTGCGACCCTGTTCTGCATTTCCCATCTGGTCTTAGCAGAGAAACTGGAGAAGTGCTATCATAACACAAGTCGCATCACGCCAGGACTCTACCCAAACTCCGAGATGATTCCCATTCTAATCTGTTCCAGCCACTCCGTCCTTTTGGCTGTTCCTTGAGCTGGTCCCTGCTAGGGGTTGCATCCCTGGACCTTCACCTGCTGCTTCCTCACTTAAATGTTACCTTTTAAATCTGGCCTACAGTGGTTACTACATTTTAAATGTTTCCCTTCTCTCCTTTTCGTAACACTTACCTTCTACTGAACTGTTTTGCTTATTTATTTGTTCCTTTGTTTATGATGCTGACTTGTCTCTCTTCCCTAACTGTGAACCCCGAGAGGGCAGGAGTCTTGCCTGCTTTGTTCACTGCTGCATTCTCCACACCTCTGATTTCATGAAACATCCTTGGTGCTCAGCAAATATTTATGGAATGAATAAAATGGATAATAATGCCCTCCAAGAGCAGCCTTCTAGAGCAGCAGTTCTCAGATAGGGGGTCACGTTCCACTGTATGAAAGGGCCGCAGCATTACGAAGGTTGAGAACCACTGGAGGTGTTTTGTAGGAACCCCCTTAAAAAAGTTGGGCCACTTTCTAGACTGATTTACCCGGGCATGGTTTTCACAGACATGCAACTGTTTTTATCTCACTCTGTAATCAAAGTGGCACTGGATGTGTCCTGCACAGCCTTGGAGTGTAGAGAACATCAAATGTGGCTTCTGAGTCTCTCGAATAGTTTTTGAGGACTCATAAGACATAGGTGGTAATCATGTACATAATAATCTAATTCCAAGAGCTGTTAAACTTCTCATCTTTCTGTGTTCTCATCCATGGTAAAGATACTTTCAGGTTCACATGCTTGTTGTATATTTTTCATACCAGCTTTATGGCACAACATCTTTCAACGTGGAAGAAGTTCGTCTATTTTTTATCTTTTATAAAGCAGAATATTGCGCTTTTGCAATGTTGCTTAATCTATAAACGCACAGGAGCTGTGACCGTCCTGGTGGGCCCGAGAGTAATGTCCTCGGTCAGTTGAGTTCATACTGCCATCTGGAGGCCGAGTGTTCCCACTACACAAGGGCTACGCCACGTTTCACAGCCTGTCAGAGAAATTAGTGCCTCCATCCCTCTTCACAGCGTGAAAAGCATCTGCAACATTTAAAAGTATCCAAAAAACCCTTTAAAATTTTGTTTTGAATGTGTTGTGTATTTTCTACATAGAACTCTGTGGCTGGAAATTTGAGTGTGAGTCAGGGAAAGGAGTCACAGTAATGAGGAAAGTTAAATGGACACCTGGAGATCCGTGGTGACCAGCGCTGACCTTGGGGCAACTCATTCCATCTTCAGGCCCCTGTGACCCCGTGAGGTGGGGTCTGTTCTTGCACCCATTCTGCAATTAAAATGAAGGCTCAGGGGCGGCGCCTGTGGCTCAAAGGGGTAGGGCGCTGGCCCCATATGCCGGAGGTGGTGGGTTCAAACCCACCCCTGGCCAAAAAAATAATAATAATAAAATAAAATGAAGGCTCAGAGGAGTTCATAATTTCTTGAAGTCACTTAACTAGTCTTGGTTTAACAGACTTGCACCCAAATCTGTGTGACCCTAACCTCCAGGGCCAGTACTCTTGAACATGGCTCACTTTACATTTATGTAGCAGTTCTTCTTCAGCGAGGGTCATGCTACAGATGTAGAAGAAATCCCTGTGAGGAATGAGCATTCTGGGCCATTCCCACAAGGAACAAAGGTACATAACATCCCTAAGTCATAAACACTGAAAATATATCACCAAAGTCACTTAGAAGGAATGTTGGCAGGAGGGGACAAGAGTTTCTCAAAATAAAATCCAAGGTGTATGTTTGAATTACTTTCTTGGGTCAGTGGAACTGAGCCCACTGCTACTCTCATGGAGACCCGAGGGCTTCAATATGGATCTCCAAATGGGACGAACTGATGACCCAAGGAAATCAAGACTTTTATTGTGCATTCGTAAGCTTGTGTCCTATTCACTGGTTGTCAGGCACATTGTGTTTTATTAATAAATAACTATTATAAATGTTATATTTATGTTTAAGTAGCATGATTACACTGCATTATGTTTTTCATTAGAAGTATTAATTTGGTAAGTATATACAAATTCTGCATATACAAAATTTTGTATATACAAAATTTTTTTTTTACAAACTAGGAGTCTCCAAAGATGAAAGAGGCCCAGGTCTCTGTTGCCTTTTTAAGGGCCCAAAATGGACAACTTTACAATTCCACAACTGCACTTGGAATATTTAGCCAAGAATGTGTTAATCTTTGCTTTAAGGACCTCTTCTCAAATTTAGCCTTCCTTTCTAGGAAGTAGTTTCTCTAAAGTATCGACAGACCTTTGTAAGTCAAACCACCTTGAAAGCTAAAGCATGGTGGAAGACAGTGTCTAAGAAAATAGAAGAGACTATTTTTTGGCTGGTGGCTGATTAGGTAATGAACTTTGCCCAGAGCATTTGGCTAGCATGATTCCTGTACTTGACTAAAGGGACTTAGCTGACTTCCTTGTCTCTTAATGGTTTATTATTAATGCTCCTAATAATAAAGGCATGCATGTTTTTAAAAAAGGAATTTTTATATTAAGGTGGTGACAATGAATAAACATCTCAAGAGAGGGAAAAGTAATGGATTTTTTCGATCAAATTCAGTTGTAGGACCAGTGAATTTCAGCAGACACACTGTTTTCTCTCTTCCTGCTCTGAGACATATGTCCAGAGATCATAAATGGGGGGAGTAATTCTTGCACTTCATCCCTCCCAGTTTTCCTGTCCCAATCTCATCACCTAAATCTGTTGATGACAGTCATCTGTCAGGAGCTGTCTACTTCATGGGAGGGGAAGGAACATCGTTAGGACTAAGACTGCCCCATCTCATTATTACATTACAGGCAGTTTCTGAAAACCAATTGAAGACACTTATTCCAAAGGCCTTTATATCTCCTGTCCTGGACAATGTAATCTGTGGTTGTTATGATTGCTTGGGTGAGAACTGAGTGTATTGAGGGTATTGTTGGGGGTAGCAGAATTTACCCAAGCTGCAAACCTTAAGTCACCCTTGACTTCCTACATTCCTTCACTCCTACCCACACATCTCCCACCAAAAAGAGTATATGTACACATATATACTGATGTATATTATATATACATTATATATATTACATATGTGTGCTGATATATATTATATATACATTACATATTACGTATACACATACATGCTGATATATATTATATATGTTATATATTACATATACATATATAGTGATATATGTTTAATATATAGTATATACATATATATACTGATATATATTTAATATATATTGTATATACATTTATATACTGATATATATTTTATATGTATATATAGTAAATCTTCACCACCGAGGTCTCCATCCACACTGTCACTGGCTTAGTCAAGCCACTGATTTTTCACACAGATAATCATAACTGTCTTCCTGTCTCCAAAACATAACCCCTCAAATGTTTCTTGCACACCACAGTTTGAGTGATCCTGCTAAGGATGGTATCTTTTATGAGTATAGACTCTAAAAAAAGTTCAATACGCAGAGACAGAGAACAAAACCATGGCTATCGAAGACAGGGTGGGGGTCTGTCGGGGTCAGAGGATCCAAAGTAAGAGATATGTAGGGTGAATGAGTCTACAGACCACATGTACAACAGGAAGAATTCAGGGAACACAACCGCACTGCATTTGGAATTCATGTTCAATGAGTATAGTTTAGCTGATTTTGCCAAAGAAACGAAAAAACAGGGTAACTTAGGGCGGCGCCTGTGGCTCACAGGAGTAGGACGGGCCCCATATGCCAGGGGTGGTGGGTTCAAACCCAGCCCCAGCAAAAAAAAAAAAAAATCTGCAAAGAAAGGGTCACTATGTAAGATTATGAATGTTAATTTGTTTCTCTACTATACCTTTTTGTTATCCCATAACATCATGTTGTATATTTTTAAAATGCTCAATAAAATCTTTTTTAAAATATGCCTTTTCCGAGGACTTTCTACAGTATTCATGCTGCTATGTCAAAGCCACCTCCTTCCTCAGGGGAGAAAGTCGCCAAACATAGCAGCTTTGCTAGATCTCTCACTCGGGTGGTGACACCAAAAGACAAAGGCTAGCGCTTCAGCATAATTGTGGGTGTGAATCGTTTGTCTGTCAAGCCCTTAACACCGAGTGTACATTGTGAATCTGTCTAATGATCTCATCCCCAGTCTGCAGTTCTGTCTGGAACCTTGGGAATGGCCAGTTCCCCCTCCCCATTATTAGGAGGACCACTTGGGGGCCACAAGGTGGCTGGAACTTTGCAGTTGAGATTCACGAACTTTGAGCATCACGGCACCCACAGAACGTCTCACTTCTCCCAAGCCCTTTCAGCTGCACCTTACCCCATCTGCACGTTCTCCGTCTCCCACATACAGCTCCATTCTGAGAACACAAACCTCGTGTTTGCAGCCCCACCAGCCAGATTGCAGACCTCTTTCTCTGTGATCCCGAAGCACTTGGCTCTTCATCGTGAAACTCATCATCTGCACGTCCTTGCCCATGATAAGGCGTGAACACCAAAGGCAGAAATCAGTGCTCTGTACCTCACAGGGCTTCAGAATGGAAATGTTAAATGTGTAGCTGTCATATTTTTCTTACGGTATTTAAAGGAACATCACTGTCTGAAGAAACCATTATCAGCATATAACTTGTCGAATGACGTGGGTAGATTTTCATGAATGTATTGCAATCTGTTTTTACAACGGAGTTATTTGCCTATTTTGGAGGTTATTAGGATGCATATAAAGTATTTAGGATATTAAACACTCAATACGTGTTAGTTACTCAGAATACTTAGCACAGTGACTGGCACACATCAGGTGTTAAATGTTCTGTGTCTGATATTAACCAGGGTAATTAATTACCATTAAGACCATGAGTGCTTCTCATTTTATATTCCTCACGGTGCTTCGAGAAGTCACTCAGGGGAGGCTCTCAATTAATTTGGGTAAGCATGTTAGTCAGAAAAAAACTGTGTTCACCTTGGAGTATAAAAGGATTTTCTATAATCCCAGCACTTTGGGAGGTTCAGGTGGGAGAATTACATGAGACCAGCCTGGGCAACACGGTAAAACCTTGTTTCTACAAAAAAAATAATAAAAATAAATTAGTGAGGTGTAGTGGCAGGTGCCTGTAGTCCTAGTAACTCTGGAGCTGAGGCGGGAGGATCACTTGAACCCAGCCAGGAGTTCAAGGCTACAGGAAACTGTGATGCTATGGTCTGCTGTGACCTTGCCCCTGTACTCCAGTATCAAAAGCTACCTTGTATCCAAAGTCACAATAAAGACTGGAAAGGTGAGCTGGAAGCGAGATCCACAACAAATAAAACTCAAAATTAATTCAAGTTCAATTCATTTATTAAAAGGAAAATAACTCTTTGCAATCACTAAGCAGAAAACAAATAAGCTAGTAGAAAATATGGAGAAAAGAAAAATAAAAAACAAGAAATGGCCAGAAACCCAAGGTTCTCAACCTCTAAAGTAATCAGGAATAAACAATAAAACTATAATAAGATATTGTCTTATCTCTATAAGATAGGCCAAAATGTTTAAATCCGACAATATCAAGTAAAAATGAAGACAAGGAGTAACAGAAACTCATGTGAATTCCTAGTGAGAGCAGAAATTAGGCAACTACTTTGCCAGATAATTTGGGAACCACACATGCAAAGTGGGTGAATAGAGCTCTCACCTCTGGGAGGAGGGGGGGTGGACGCCGGAAGTGCACAACATAATTCAATTGTAGGGTGGGTTTGTGGGGGCTTATTATTTTTTTTCAGTATGTGATCATGTAAACTATTTTAAATATATCAAGTATTCCTTAACGAACGCTTTTAAAATAAAAAGTTCTATGAGGAGAGTTGAGATTTTACATTTTTAATTGTTTATTATAATTCAAAATAAAATATAATTATACACCTTCACTGTAGAGTGACCCACATGACAAGCTAATGAAGAAAATGTTTCTGCTTTTGTATCATCTTGTCCCACTATTATCAAAAAGAAGGGTTTTTAAAAGTTCTTTTTGTATATTTACCCAGGGAAGGTAAGACATGTGAGGAACTTATCTCACATGACAGTTTTTCTTCTTGACAAAACATTTGGAAAGTGACCTGTTTTCAGGTCTTTCTAAAACTTTTGTAAACAAACCCAACCTAAGAACAAACTAAGCATGACCAAAGGTACACTCAGGGTTGCTATTAATGGTACATTAGTAAGGATTTCTTAGAAGCATTTATACCTAAAGGCAAAAATTAAAACACATTTAAATTGCTGGAGCATGGTTTTTGCCCTGACCCTGTTCCTCCATAAACTTTTGGATATTAGTATAAAACCCATAAAAATGTCTACCTTTACAATCCAATCTCTGACTTCTGAAATTAATATTATGTTCAATCAGAATAGAAATTCATAGTTCTAAATCCATAGTTATAATTTATTGCAATTCATGGACTGTTAGGTGATGGGAATTTTTAAAATAGTTTTGGCCTCCAGTGTACACCGAAGGATAGCTGTGAAATTCTGTTGATTCTGTGGCTACAAAAAGCTGATAAAATTCCATGATTAATATCAGTTGACTTATCGAATACACAGTCAGCAAACCCAATGGTGCTTAAGGTGGTGATACAAATTATAACCCTTCCTGATAACTCCAGCCTCTGTATGCACAAAAATTAACGGTGGTAGCAGGATGAAAATGAAAAGTCCAGTTAATAAGGAGAGCCTATGAATTTTTATTGGTCTCAAAAAGACAAAAACAAAAACAAAAGAACAAGAAGAAGAAAAATGGAAGGAAAGAAGGGAAGGAAGATGTTAATATAACCCAACAGCAGTCAGAGGGCTCATGTCCAGCAAGCCGACGTGTGCCCTTTACAGATTCTTTCCCGACCGAGAGCCAGCCTGTGCCCCTCCGCACCCCGGCTCTGCAGCCTTTCTTGCCTGTGGGTGTAAGCACTTCCTGGCTCTCAGCTGGATCATCTTCTCTGTGAACATCTACTGCAGACCCTCTATTTCACTTCTTCCTCTTCAAGCATTTTGTCACTCTTTACATTTAAACTTGCCCTTCTTTCCTGCCTTCTCTGAGCCTCCCTGCAGTGTTCTTTCACTCATTCTCTCCTCCGTCCAGAAGTTCAGAACATCCGTTTATAAACTAACCCTATTTCGTTCAGAGACATTCCAACACCTCAAGTTGTGAGAGAAAATACATGTATTTCCCCATCTAAAAACTGAATATTGAGTTTATAACTCTGTATTTGGTTAGCTGATTTACAGCTTTGTATGATGCCAGTCCAATTCTCAACAATGTGACACCCTAGCTTGTCATTCATTCATTCACTCCACAAACCTCTATCAAGCTGTTCCTATTATCATGGGAGATACACCAGACACAAAGGAAAAAAAAGTCAGTTTGTCCACTTAGAGGTAACAGTTTTGTTGGTGGAGAGGAGAAGAAACAGGTAAAACAATATTAGAAATAACATGGTTTAAACTTTTGTTTCTAGAGCATCTCACATGGGACAGACACTGTGCATAGTTTTAAAAATGTGTTATAATAAAAGGATATCAAGTAAACATTGCATTGAATTGTAGAGCTTCTACAATACACTTAATTTTGTTTGTTACATTGGATTGTGAAATCTGCAGTGCTTTCTAACTTTGGTGGGATATAGGGCTGATGTTATGAAATTCTTATATGTTCTGTTGTTTCTCTAGAAATTTGGAAACAGAAGCCCATGATCAGCTTTGGAGATGTTCCAATCAAGTACTGATATCAATATCTGTCAGTGGGATAGAGCAGAATTAGAAGAAAGTGTAAGAAATAGATAGCTGATGCTTAGTACATGTTTTGGAACTTTTAAGAAGCTTTGGGGACAAAGGAAAATTGATATTGGTGCTTTCATTTTCTGTGGGAACCACAGTTATCAGCACCTTTGTTCAACTATGTATGGTGGTGGACAACTTAGAACATTCTACATTAATGATTTAATTTTATTTTAGTCATGCTCTTACCTGGTTCACTTGAATGACCCTGTCTGATAGGTTTGTTTTTGATAACCAAGCCCGTCTGTAAAGGACGTAATAATATGGCCTCATACCGGTTTTAGAAGGCAACATCCAGGAAGAGGATCTTGAGCCTGAAATAGCCCAATCTTTGTTCCCAGACAGAATTACAAAGGTCCTAGGAAAAAAAATGGGGAAAATCTTTTCAGATGCTACCTAATGTCCTGTCTTGAAGGGGAAAGCAACTCCTCTGGCTGAATATTTCATAGGAGACCTTTGGTCCCTAAGCAGGGCTCAAAGCCTTGCCTCTGTCTGCATCCCTCTCGGGACACACGGTGCTCCCAACAGGATTGCTGGGAGAAATGGGTCAAATCAAGAACATCCTCTGACCACCACTAGGGCGAGTGGTCAAGTACATCAGACCTCCGAGCCTCTATCTGGGCTCTTAGGAGACTCAGTACATTGCTAATGAGCAGTAGTATTTTGAAAGAAATCTTTTT
>CAUYON010155861.1:0-25653 GCA_963573935.1 Arctocebus calabarensis | reverse complement strand
GGAAGATATCGGCCTAGGGAAAGACTTCATGAAGAAGACTGCTGTGGCAATTGCAACAACAACAACAAAAATAAACAAATGGGACTTAATTAAACTCAGAAGCTTCTGTACAGCTAAGGAGACAACAACCAAAGCAAATAGACATCCTACCCAATGGGAAAGGATATTTGCATATTTTGAATCAGAATTTGTAATTTTCATCTGTATTTTCCTTTCTTGTTACAGTTATTCTGAGATATTTCTATCAAATGTATTATCATTTATCCAATGCTTTCTAAATTATTGGGTTTATAGTATAGTTATTCAACTTAAGTTTTTCTTCTGAACTAGCCATGTTGCTGAAATGTATTATTTGTTCTAATCTTTTTATCTCATGTTTAACTGTGAAAATTCTCTAATGTTTTGAACAGTTGAAGGCATTTGACAGTGAACATTCCTGTACTTAATATCTGGTTTCGATCATTAGCAGTTTACTTATTAATCTTTTAAAGCTGATTTTGTTTAATTAATCCTCTTGCCATATAATATCCCATTGTTTGAATTTTGCAATTTACCCATGCTACAGTCATGCATATTTGGGGTGGTTTTCAATTTTTGTCTATCATTAAGAGGGTTGTACTAAACATTCTTGTACAAGTTTTTTCTTGCACATGTACACTCATTTCTGTAGTGTACATATCCAGGAGTGGAGTTGCTAGTTCACAGGACCATGCACACACAGACATAGTATATATGCCCACAGGATTTCCTGTTTGGTTCTATTAATTTCAAGGTGGTTGTATAATTTAAAATTACAACAATAGTATATGAGGGTATAGTTGTTCCACATCCTCACTAATACTTAGTATTATTTTTTGTTTTATTTTAATCTGTTTTGGCAGGTGCACATCATGTTGTATTGCTGCTCTAATTTGGATTTCCCTGATGATACTGACATTGAGGATTTTCCCATTTTTTTAATCAAACCTTTGGGTGTCTTTTTCTGTGAAATGCCTGTTCCATACTTTTACTCATTTTAAAAATTAGGTTGTCTGCTTTTTCTCATTGATTTGCATAAAATCTTTATATATTCCATGAGTCTTCTCATGTATATGTATTAAAAACCTCTTTCACTCAGTGGTTTATCTTCTTACCTCTTTAATAACTTTGTATGAACAGAAGTTTCACATTTAATTCAGTTTATCAATCTTTTTGTTTTTGCTTTATGCTTTTTCTGTCTTCTTTAAGAAATCTTTGGCAATTGCAAAGCCATGAAGATATTCCCCTCTGTAATCTTTTACAAACTTTATAGTTTTACCTTTCTCATTTAAGTCTTAATCTATCTGGAACTTATTTTTATACATGAAGTCTAAAGGTCACGGTTATTTTCCCCACTCCCATATGATTATTGAATTAATCACAATTTACTGAGGAAACTAATATTTCTGATTGTACTGTAGGTATTTTGTTATAAAGGAAGTGACCATACATGTGTGAGCTTGCTTCAGAACTTTCGACTTTGTTCCAAAAGTCTGTTTGTCTACTTTTGTGCCAGTACCAGTATGCTTTTGCTATTATATCTTTGTAATAAACTTGATATCTGACAGCGTGAATTTTCTTTATTCTTTGAGATTGCCTTTCCTAGTTTTCATTTTTTGTTATTTGCATTTTAGAATGAGCCTGTCAATTTCCACCAAAATAAAACTGCTAGAATTTTTATTTGGATTGCATTGAATCCATGTATCAATTTGGTGTCAGTCTTTACAACAGTGGTTCACAACCTTCCTAATGTCGCAACCCTTTAATATAATTCTTTATCTTGTGGTGACCCCTAACCATAAAATTATCTTTGTTGCTACTTCATAACTGTAATTTTGCTATTGTTATGAGTCATAATCTAAACATCTGATATTAGGTGACCCTGTGAAAGGGTTGAGAACTGCTGCTTTACAACATGGAGTCTTCTAATTCTTGAAAGACTCCATTTATTTTCCATTTCTTTAATGTTCCTTAATTTCTGTTGGTGGTATTTTGCAGCATTTTTTGTTACATTTCTTTCATTAAACTTATTACAAGATTTTTAATGGTATTTAAAAGTATTGGAAATGGCATTATTTTGACTTTTTAATTTAACTATATAAAATATCTAATGGACTTGCTAAAAATTAATGCGTATCTTATGTTACCTAAAAATAATGATACTGCTCTCATGTCCTATATGTTTTATTTATTTTTCTAGACTCTCCAGGACAGTGTTGAATAGAACTGGTTTTAACAAACGTTCATATTTAATGACAAGGAAAATCTCAAAGGGAAAGGTTCCTACTTTTCACCAGAAAAGTAGGCTTTCAAATTTTTTATCTATGCTTTATTAGATTTTTTAAATTCTAGTTTGCTAAAAATGTGTTTCCTCGTCATATAATGGAAGAAATTGTTAATTTTGTCTAAACTGTCAAATTTATTTCTATAAAGTTATTCACTGTGTCTCTTGTCTTTTTCTAATTGAGGCAAAATTTATGCATAGTGAATTGCACAAACCTTAACTTTATAATTTAGTAAGTTTTGCCCACATATTCAACAACATTATCAAGATTTAAAATACTTTCATTACTAAAAGTTTCTTTTTTGCTCTCTTCAAATTAATTTCTATCATGCCTTTGACTTCTTTTACAGATTAGTTTTTCTTTATCATGAACTTCAACAAAAAAGGAATAATAGAATTATATTTATTGGAAGTGAGAATTCTGAGTTCCTTATCTCCGTATAACATCTCTGAGACTCAGGCATGGTATTGCATCTATCAGTAATTTGTTCTTTATATTATCGTTGAGTAATATGCCATTAAATGAATGGGCCAAATTTTGTTTGTCAATTTTATCAATTGACAGTGGGGTTGGTTTCAGTTTAGAGCTTTTATGGTTAAAGTTGCAATAGGGAATCATTTAAAAGTTATTTTGTGGACATATGTATTCATTTTTCTTGGGAAAATAAGAATGGAACTATTGGATTACAAGATAAATGTTTAAAGTTACAAGAATTTGACAAAACATTTTCCAGAGTGGGTTTATTTACCTTGTTATTAGTAGCGTGTGAAAGTTGTCATTGCTCTGTGTTCTCACTGACATTTGATTTTGTGCCAAGTTAATCTTGGCAGAGATTCATTTAGTGTTTAGGATGTCACCTAGAGTTGGGGTCTCATCTGCTATTTGAGTGGGGAAGGATCTGCTTCCAAGCTTGTGGTTGTTGGCAGGATTCAATACCCTGGGGGTCACTGGACCGAGGCCTGTGCTCCTTGCTGGCAATTGGCTGAAGATTGCTGTGAAGTCTTTGCCATGTAGCCTTCTCCATAGGGCAGCTTGCTGCATCCAAGCCAGCAGTGGACTGAGTCAGTGGTTAAAGTCAGCTAATAGGAGAGAAGTTAGTTTTACATAATGTAATCAGGGAAGTTATTTCTCATCACCTTTGCCTTATTCTCTGGATTCAAAGCAAGCCACAGGTCCTGCCAACATGCCAAGACATGGCATTGTACGAGGGCTTGGATATCAGGAGGTTGGCATAAGTAGGGCCAGCTTAGAGTTAGTTTTTCTCCAGAGATGCACACGTTAGTTGTTGTTGACTTCGCCATACCATTGTACAGAATAGTGACATAACTAAGTATGACCAGTTGAATATAATGGGGTGGGACAAGTTGGAAGAACTTGGGGTTTAGACTTAGACTTATACATTCATGTGGAGCAGAGACCCTCCAGAAGAAGGGTTTGAATGATGGACAACCCACTGATAACAGTCCAGTTAATGGTCCAAGAAGGGATTCAAAACTATGCTTCCTTAAAGCCCCCAAAGTGAGAGGGCCCCGAGGTAGAAGTCCTGGCAAATGTGGAAGATGTTCACCATCTTTGGGCTTGTCAGCTGGTCGCATGTCCCTTTTAAGGTGTGGGGCTCTCTGAAGGTACTCTAATTCCTGGTAGGGACTTGCAAGAGCATGGCTGATATTATGGTGCACATGTGTCCCCTTCAAATCTCAGGGGTTGCCATCATGACGGTATTAAGAGGTAGGGCCTTTTAACAGCAGCTTCAGGCAGCATTCAACTCTTGCCCCCTGCCTTTTGCCCCAGGTGAACACGACATTCCTCCCCTCCCCAGGATGCACCCTCACCAGACAACAGAACCTAGTGACCTTGGACTTTTCAGCATCAAGAACTGTGACAAATAGACTTTGGCTTTTTATAAATTATCTAGTCTCAGATATTTTGTGCTAACAGCACAAAACAGACCAAGTCAGATAAGAAGTCAATGCCAGAAAGAATAACAAAGACACTCATCTGAGAAAGAGCTATCATATGTAAATTATCAGGACTAGGGCAGAAGTTTCAGGAGAGGGCTTAGGGTACAAGGTCAAGACTGTCTCAGGTGATTCCCACTGCACTTAGTATTCTTAACTCCATAAATTTCTCTTGCCTTCAGACAGAATTGACTCTAGGGAATGGAATTAAATCTACAGCTGTGAGGAGAAAAAAGCCCTAGAAACAGAAAATCTTGCAGGATCTATTGTCAGGGGACTCCTCTGCGGCCTCAGGAGCTAGCAACGTAAACAACCCTACTCTCAGCTTCCTTTTTTCCCTCTTTTTGACATACCATCTCCAAGGCCTCAATATTCCAGCTCTCAAGGACATTTATATTGTAAGCTTCTTTCTAATAGTGGAATAAAAAGGAATAAGAAGGACTTAAGTCTTAGTCCTGGAATTTTAAAAATCCTGGAACAGACAGAAGAGTTACTTAGGGAAGTGGCATCCTGTATCTCTGTCAAACTGAAATCACATCTACAGGTACTACTTATCCTTTGATAACAGGCCATCTGCTCATTCATTTATTGAATGACTATTTGATGAGGAGCTACTGATGCTATTACCTGTACTATGCTGGAATAAAATTTAAATTTAAAAATTCACATTTTTTTTTGCCCTCAAGATCCTTTAGTCCAGTGAGATATCAGACTTATTAGTGATTTACATGCGTGGTAAAGTTACAACTCCAATCAGAGCACGGAAAAGGGGCTGCTTAGTATCCAGTCACAGTCATTATAGAGGAATGGACTTGGCCAAGAGGACCCTTTTATATTGGGTTAAGGATTTATTTCCATTTTTTAAAAAAATTCATCAAGATGGATGGGGCATATTTTAGACTTAAAAGATCATTTTGGCTGCCCAGGCAAGAATGGTTTAAAGAAGGGTAGGAATGAATTCAGGAAGACTTGTAGGATGAGTATTGCAGTAAAGGATAATGTTGTCTGGACTGACTAGGGTGGTGCCACTAGAAATACAGGAAATAAATCTTATTTTAAAGTTAATTTAGGAGGTAAAGATCAGACCTTAAAGAGATGGTGCTGGTACAACTGAACGGATTGGACTGAATGGAGTTCTAGTCATTGAGACAGATAATTTTGGAAGAGCCCCATGTATTTAGGGGAACTCAGGAGCAGCTGATGGTTTTAGATTTGGATCTGTGGATTTTGAGAGGTGTTTGAAGTGTCAAAAAGAGAATGTCAGGTAGGCAGTTGCTGGTTGGTTCTAGACCTCAGAGTAAAGGTTGGAGCTATAGGTAATTCTGATAACAGTTGGCATGGATGACATCACCAAGCGAAGGATATAAAGGAGATATAAAAGGGAAATAACAAAGAGATCAGAATGCCATCTATACCTTATGGTCACATGAGCCTGTGTTTGGCAAAAACACATTGATCCAGTTTGATCTTTTTCACCAATTATTTCTGTTGGCTTTGGGCCTGAAAGATTTTTCTGGGGATAGTCTGCTTAAGTACATAAACAGAATAAAGCCATTAATCTCAAAGGTCTGTAAATTTAAAGAACATCTTTTATATTAAAAACCTAATTAAAAGCTGAAAATACAAATACGCATGTAGGCAGAGAAACAGGAAATGTCTATATTAAATAGTGTTTTATCTTCCAGATGGAATTCAGATAATTTTAGAGAAGATGAATGACACTGGTTATGCACATGTGGGCAAGGACATATTACTTTAAAATGTATTATGTCTGTACTTGGTAATGGTATCTCTTCCTATTTTCTTAGTTCACAGAAAATGATTCCTTCTATTAGGTAATTTTTTATATCTGGAAATTTGAAAGGCAAAAGTTAATTTAATCAAGTAGCCAGCATCTGAATTGTTTCATGTTTTGACTTTGAATCCTGAGACAGCAATGCATTTACTCAGGCTGGACAGTGAAACACACAGGATCCTTGTGAGGCCATTAAGGATCAGCCTCCTTAGAGGGTTTTTTAAAATTTGAGAAAACATTTTGTTTCTCTGCTTTAAAGACCGCTACATAGGGTAGCACCTGTGGCTCAAAGGAGTAGGGCGCTGGCCCCATATACCAGAGGTGGTGGATTCAAACCCAGCCCTGGCCAAAAAAGGAAAAAAAAAAAAAAAGCTAAACAAAAGCAAACAAACAAAAAAGACCTCTACATAAGACTGTCCTTATCTGGGAAATTTTCAGTGTCTCATCAGTCTGGGGTTCTTCTCCATACCTAGTCGAAGTTTCTCTTGCTCCTGAGCCCTGGGAGCTGCCTAGAACCTTTCATATGAATGAAGAGAGTAAAGATGTCAGATCTCAGCCTCTTCCTCCAAGTTAAAATCCCCAAGTCAAGGAGTGGTGTGAAATTATGTACTTAATGTAGAGAAGGAAAAGTCAAAGGTAGCGTAGGAGAGGAGAAACACCTTTTTCTTCTACCCTCTTCATTTCCTTGGCAGAGGCCCTGAGAGTCAGACCGAGAAAAGACAAATTAACAGGAGAAAAGGCATATGCATTTTATTTGATGTTAGTTTTTTTTTGTGACACCTTCTTAGAAAAGAAGACTCCAAGAAATACATAGACCTCAGAATTCATTTGTAATTCTTAACAAAGAGCGTTAATTATGGAAATATAAGACGAACTATAAGTGGGGGACACTGACAAAGAGCGTTAATTATGGAAATATAAGACGAAAATATAAGTGGGGGACACTGATGGCAGAGGAGGGTTATTTCAGTAGGGTTTGTCCGTGCAGTTGGCCGCGGTGCCAACTTTCTGTCCTGTTCATGGCCACACGCTTGCCTGAGAGAGGAAATCTAAAGCAGGCCCCATTTTTCAGGAGTCTCTGCTTCCAGTCAGATAAAGGAAGTTCAGAGAAGGCTTCTTTTTTGTATCTGTTTAATCTCAACTCCTTTAGCTCAGAATAATCCTTACACTAAAACGACATACTTTGGGGTGGCATGGTTTGATCCCTGTTAGTACCAGACTCAACTAGTGACAACCCACATGAGACAAAACTGTAGCCAACTAACCCTTTTCTCCCAAATCCTTTTTGCAGACCTTTCATATATATTTATATATATGGTTTTCCTATTAAGTAATTGTTTAGATTAGAAGTGGCTGTGTAGAAGGACGGTTCGGTGGGTGAAAGGTAAATTGATGCAGTCTCTTCCTCAGTATCCTCAACTGCTTTGACGAAGTCCATTTGCTCATTCAACAAATGCTCGCTTGTGCCAGGCACTGTTAGAGGTTCTGGTGGTCAACTGAGAAAATGAAATAAACAACCACCATCTGGCCTCTCTCACGGACCACAACTAAAATGGAATGACTGTATAGGTTAGCCTGGAAATTGGAAACTGGATTATTTCTTGCTAATCTATTTGTCTTTGGTCAGCACCTCAGTGTTGGCATTTTTGTAATCAATCATTCGACCAAAATTTGCTAAGTGTCCATTCCTGCCAAGCATTAGGCTCTCATGGAGCTTGTAATTTATAGGAAGAGAAAATCAAAACAGACCATTACCTGATGGCCTAAGGCAATCAAAAGATTTCACGAGGTAATGCAGGATATATAGCTTGGCTCAGACTATCAATTCAATTCTAAGATTTCTGACAAGGTGTTTGCTGAGTGACACCACATAGTGTGTGTCTTCTTTTCCCTTCACTGTGTTAGTTGGTGGAATCTACATAATGTAAAACCAATTCCACGTCTGCTTGCAACTATCTACTAATAGAATCTCTGTGGTCACATTGTATGCAGAAGTTCTAATTCTCCAGTCTGAGAATCTCTTTGCTCTGAATCAATTCAGTAGGATATCAGCTTTAACTAAAGTCACTAAACTAATGGTTATTCCATATGGTTAAGTTTCTTAAAAATATGCTTCCGAGCAGCAAAATGTGGACAATAATTATGTTTCCGGAAAATTCCAACTTGTCTAATTTATGCAGTTTGTTTTCCTGCTCACTTACCTTTTCAGCATTATATTAAATACCAACCATTTGTATAGTAAAAGGAAAATGCTTCACTATTGTTTTGGCTGTAGCTACATCATGCAAGTTATAAAGACATCAAATTAACATTCTCTGCCTTGTGTTAATGACTAGAAACCTTGAATAAAGGCCTCTTGTTACTAACAGGGAGAGGCTGAGGCACCAAATATAATTTAAAGATTTTACCTGAGCCAAAGTGAGGACAGCTGCCTGGAAGATTCAGACCCAAAAAGGTAACCCTGGATGAGACATGACATCTGTTCCACCTCTGTTACAAGCTGATTTGTAACGGCTAAAAAGGGGACAGGGAATGGGCTGGTATAAAGTTGTTTGCCAGGAATTCTCATTGGTTTGCAGAAATAACTTTGATTAGTGATTGGCTACACAATGTTAAGCTAGAGGGTGTCTGGAGTGGCACTGTTAGGGTAATTTATAGGGACTTGAAGTTTCAGGGGATGACTGTATAGGTCAAAGAGGGGACTGGGATGAGATTGCTGTCCCCTTTTAATGTCTTGGTAGGCCTGATACTTTCAAAGGACTCACCTTCCTCAGAAGAGTTCTGATGATTTAGTGTTGTGAAAATCCTCCCTAATAACTTTCATCATCCCCCATAGAAAAAGATGACACCAGTGCTGACAGTGAAATATCATTGTCAAAGTCTCTTTCTAGCAGCTTTGGTGCTAGACTCACAAAGTTTTGCATCCTTGTTTGAATCCTGGTAAACTCTCTTCACTTGAGAAATAAAATGACTACTCTGGGTGATTTGGAAAAGGTTGGCACACCCAGGGGAAAAAAGTTGTAATTAGGGAAGAAGATTATAGGAGACAACCTGTAGAGAATCCTCCAGCTGAAAAGCCTGCCTTTTCTTTTGGTGTTTGATCCCAATTTATGAGGAATGAGCCACCCAGGTTTTACTAATATAAGCCTTGTACCTTTGGCAGTAACTTCTTGGACCCTTGTTAGGTATTTCTGCTAGCCAGAATTTCTTTCTTAGGTTTTTGGAATTGGGATGCAAAGACAACTGGCAGGCATTTAAATGAGAACCTTTAGGAGCTGTAAATAAAAACTGCCATGGGAATAAAGGAGCGGAGAACTCAGGTCTCTATACTGAGCGTAGGGGAGCAGATAGAGCTTAGAGAACAGAAGAGGTAAGAGATGGGGAGTCTGAGGGGTTCTTCTTCCTTGGAGGTGAAGTGTCTGTGGAACGTAGAAACCAAGTTGCGAAGAGAGAGAGTGAGAGGGGGGATCTCTACTAGAAAACCAGGGAATCATTGCCACGGGAGGAGAGAGTGAATCTCAGGAAATCAGAACAATGGAGAGCCTCTACAGTCAAGAGGCAAAGGGAGAACTTTTCAATAACTGGAGAACTTTCTGATTATCTGATGAAAGTTACATCAGATAGTGTAGAATTTCGATTTTAAAAAATGTTATAAAGAATGAAGTACATTACTGTTTTCTTTCTCTCCAATGGTATTGATTTTGTGATTATTTGGCCAGGATTAGGTTGATATTTGCTTCAGATAGTGTGTGAAGAAAGGGTTCTTTCTAATTAACTGAGGAATTGTGTCATAAGAGGGTTGCTGTTTACCCACTTAAGCAAATGCTTCAGGAGACAGTTTAGCAGTATCCGTTACTTCATGCAAACATTGCTAGTGATTATAAATGTGTTTTGGCTTCTCACTTTCCAAGTTAAAACCATGTTTGGTAATTCAAACATATAGGGTGGCATTGCCTGCAGGTATTCGGACTTGGTAAATTTCTACTTGACCTTCATCCTTTTTTTTTTTTTTTTAATTGTTGGGGATTCATTGAGGGTACAAGGAACCAGGGAACACTGATTGCATTCGTTTGGTAAAGTCCCTCTTACAGTTGTGTCTCTAGCAAGGTATAGGAGACTTTGGTTTTGAACGACTGTCAAATAATTTATTTGTGCGGTTTAAGGAATAATTCTTGGATTTTTAGAGATGATGACATGTCCTCATCTTTTGCTTCCCTGGACAATTACCTGTTTCAGTTTGTCATAAAACGACCATCTGCTTCCATGAGTATAAAAAATCATGCAGGTAGGGGGCAAGACTCTTTCGTGATAATGGTCTTTTATTGCCGTCTCTGCTTGTAAGAAGGCTGGGAGGGCTCCGTGACCTTCACAGGGGTAGACTTTTGGCCACAGAAACAAGGGGAGTAGCAAGCATCATGTGGGAATTTGACTTCTGGCCTAATTTTTATAGGAGAGGTCAGGACATGACTAAGCATATTGCCAGTGCTTACTTATAAGTAGCCAGATACGTGCACAGCCATCACCTTGCACCCTACACAGGGAGTGACTATTCTGAGAACCTCAGTATCTATTTCCACCCAGGCTTAAGAATGGCAGCCTGTATTTCTGTCCTCCTGTCTAAACTCTGAGACTGGGTAATGCCCTGAATGCCTCAGCCTTCCTTTTCTTAGTAAGCATCATGGGTGTCATGGCTTAGTCCCTGACAGGGATCCTGCCTCCGAAGCCAGCACCAGGGCCTGGGGCACTGTTTCTGCAGCAATGATAAAATGTGCCAAAGACAACTATCTGGCTGTGACATGACTGAAGTAAGTAAAGTCCTTAAGCCAGAGAAGAGAGAGACAAGAGGCCTGGAGGAAAATAAACCTGACCTGTTTTGAAAAGAGCAGGAGCCCTGGAGGGAGGTCACACAGGAGAGGTGGGAAAGCCTGCAGGTGGGAGAAGCACCGGAACTGGTATAGAAGAGGGAATGGAAAGAATATTAATATTCCTCGAGCCCTCAGGTTGCGAAGGGGCTACGACACGTGTTCCATGTGCCATGTCTCATTTACTCCCCACAGGCAGGTACTGTTGTCATTCCCATTTCAGCGCAGAGGAAAGAAGCTCAGGCTTTGCCCAAAGTCACAAAATTCATAAGCAGCATAGGCTGGAGTCCGTAAAACAGAGGGACAGCAAAGAGGAGGGGAGACTGGCCATGCTGTAGCCGCGAGTTTGTCTATGTGCATGCACACACATGCACCCACACATGGTCTGACAATTAAGTGCATGAACTCATGCCAGAAAAAGTGCTACACTACCATCACCTATGAAATACTTCCCTTGGGGAACTGTGCACTGATGCCAGCACCTAGCCCACCCTTCCTAGCAGTTTGGAATTCTTTTCCTGGAGTGGCCATCAGAACTGTTGTAGTATTACCCTTGATGTCCTGAATGTCATCAAAATGTCTTTGGATGTGCCTTTGGAGAAAGAAAAAAGTCACTGGGGGCCAGGTGAGGTGAGTAGGGATGGTGTTCCAATACAGTTCTTTGTTTACTGGCTATAAACTCCTCTCAGACAGTGCTGTGTGAGCTGGCGCATTGTTGTGATGAAGAACCATGAGTGGTTGGCCAAGGTTTTCTGTTAAGATTTCCCGATTTCTCTATCGATGTTTACTTAGTCTGCTCTGCTTCTCACAGCCAGCCAATGATTTTGATACACAATTTGGTGAATTTTTGCAATTTTTTGTCAGTTCTACTCATTACTAGACACTATGACCTCATCAGTGACACTTTCTTTTCCATCAGAAAAACATTTAATCCACTAATACACTGCCATTTTTCTAATGGCATTATCCCCCTAAACTTGGACTAACATGTCCCTGATTTCACTTCCATGCTGGCCAAGTTTAACAAGAAAATTACTAATGTTCGTTGCTCTAATTTAAGCTCTGACATTCTTATGATGGCACATGGAACCATAGAACAACAGCAATGAATGCCATTCAGCAAGATAACACCACACAATGACATGAACACAGCTCTGAGACATTGATATACCAAGGTTATGAAACCTTACTGAGTTATTTGTACAGTGCTGCCAAGGTAATTGTAAGGTGGCAAGTTTGTGAACTTAATAGTCAGATCTCTCTTTTTCTCTCTCTTGAGATTTATTGTGAGGAATTGGCTCATACCAATTATGGACCGTTAGAAGTCCCTTGATCTGCTGACTTGCTATCTGTGAGCTGGAGACCCAGGAAAGCCAGTTGTGTAGTTCAGTTCAAATCCTAAGGTCTGAGAACAAGAGGTATAAATCCCAGTACACGAGCAAGGGAAGATGAAATGAGTTGCCCTAGCTCAACTACTGAAGCAGAAAAAATAAGAAGGGGAAAATTCCTCCTTCCTCCACCTTTTGATCCACTGGGACCCTCAGTGAAGGAATGAGGGACACCCATGTTGTGGAGGGAAGTCTACTGAGTCTGCAGGTTGACATACTAATCTTATTTGGAAAGACACAAATGTGACTTTTACAGACGCATTCAGTAATGTTTACCTGGGCACACCGAACTTGGTTGAGTTGACACATAAAATTAACTCTAAACATATATACCTACTGGATACCCTTATTCAATTGAGCAAGCCCCAAACTACATTCTGCAGGGCAAGGATGGTCACACTTGGGTGGGGTCACACTCCCACCCTCAGGAACATCTGAAGGACAAGGCATCTCTGGGGATAAGCTGGAGGCAGTGGTGGAGGGATGAAGATACAGGCCTTAGGGTCTGACAGACCTGGGCTTTGACCCCAGTGCCTCAGTTTCTTCATGTGTAAGATGGGGGTAATACTACGGATAACACGGGGGTGGTTGTGCTAAGTAACAAGCAAAACCCCCAAAGGTGTACAGGAAGTAGTACTGAGAGCCAAACCTTCATGACAATCAGTTTACTCCTTTCTAAGTTTGGTTAGTCATTTTCCAGATTTAGCCAAAGCAATCCCAGTAGGTTGGCCTAGGAGCTCGTCCCAGAGCATGGTGTTCTGACTTGCACATCGTTAACTGTTCTCACTACCTCATGCTTCATCATTGAAGAGGCCCAGAGAGGGGTACTGTGTTTAAATGATCAAATCACATGTAAAACTGACATATATCATATGAAAGTCTGATAAATTAGGGAAAAATTATGAATTTTCATTCTTTTTAAATTATTGTTTGAGATTCATCAAGGGTTACAAAGAATTAGGTTACACTGATTGCATTTGTTAGGTGAAGTCCCTCTTTTAATTGTGTCCCACCCCCAAGAAGTGTGCCATATACTATGACCTCCCTCACCTTCTCTCCTCTCCTCTCCCCATCCCTCATCCCCCTACCCCACCTTGTATTAGATCATCTAATGCCTTCATATTGTAATTGAGTACATTGGATTCTTGCTTCTCCATTATCGTGATGCTTTACTAAGAAGAATGTGTTCCACCTCCATCCAGGTTAATAGTTAATACAAAAGATTTAAAGTCGCCATCCTTTTTGAAGGTTGAATAGTATTCCATGGTATACATATACCACAGCTTGCTAATCCATTCCTGGATTGGTAGGCATTTATGCTGTTTCCACATTTTGGTGATTATACATTGAGCTGCAATAAACAGGGCAAAACGCCTTATGATAAAATGATTTCTTTTCTTTTGTGTAGATGCCTAGTATGGGATTGCAGGATTAAATGGGATAACTAATTTGAGTTCCTTGAGGATTCTCCGTACTTCCTTCCAAGAAGGTTGTATTCATTTGCAGTTCCAGTAGCAGTGTAAAAGTGTTCCCTTCTCTCCACATCCATGCCAGCATCTGCAGCTTGGTGATGTGGGCTATTCTCACTGGGGTTAGGTAATATTTCAGGGTGGTTTTGATTTGAATTTCTCTGATGATCAGGAATAATGAGCATTTTTTCAAATGTTAGCCATTTATCTGTCTTCATCAGAGAAGGTTCTGTTCATATCTCTTGGCCAGAGGTATATGGGATTGCTTATTCTTTTTCTGTTGATTAATTCAAGTTCTATGTAGATTCTAGCTATCAACACTTTGTCAGTTCATACCCTGCAAATATCTCTTCCCATTTTGAAGGGATTTTTTTTTGCTTTACTTGTTGTGTCCTTAGCTGTGCATAAGCTTTTCAGCTTAATTAAGTCCCATTTGTTGATTTTTGTTGTTGTTTCAATGGCCGCTGAAGTATTTATTATTAAATCTTTCCCCAATCCAACACCATCAAGTATTTCCCCAATACTTTCTTCTAAGATTGTTTCATATCTTAGATTTAAGTCTTTTATCCATCTTGAGTCAAATTTTGTAAGGGGTGAAAATTATGGGTCAAGTTTGAATCTTTTCAATGTGGTTATTCAGTTCACTCTGCACCATTTATTGAGTGGGAATTCTTTTCCCCACTGTATGTTTTTGTTTGGTTTTCAAAGATCAGATGGCAAGTGGAGACTGGTTTCATCTCTTGGTTTTCTATTCTGTTCCATATATCTATGTCTCTATTTTTGTGCCAGTACCATGCTGTTTTGATAACTATGGACTTGTAATATAGCCTGAAGTCTGGTAGGGTGATGCCTCTGACTTTGTTTTTATTACTAGGAATATCCCTAGCTGTATGGTTTTTGTTTCTGGTTTCACACAAAACAAAGTACTGTTTTTTACAGTTCTTCAAAATATGTTGTCTATATTTTAATGGGGATTGCATCAAATCTGTAGATTGCTTTGGGTAGAATAGATATTTTGATAATGTTGATTCTTCCCAGCCATGAGCATAGTATGTTCTTCCATTTGTTAGTGTGTTCTGCAATTTCTTTTCTTTCATAATTCTCTTTGAAAAGATCTTGTATCTCTTTCATTAGGTGTATTCCTAAAGTATTTCATTTTCTTTGAATCTACTGTGAAGATAATTGTGTCCTTGATTTACTTCTCAACTTGGTTGTTATTGGTATATATAAAGACTACTGATTTGTGAACATTGAATTTATACCGTGAGACATTACTGTATTTTTTGATGACTTCCAGGAGTTTTGGTGTAAGTGTCTAGTGTTTTCTAGGTATAAGATCATATCATCAGCAAAGAGGGAGAATTTGACCTCCTATGCTCCCATTTGGATGCCTTTTATATCCTTCTCTTGCCTGATTGAATTGGCTAGACCTCCCAAAACTATGTTGAATAATAGTGGCAATAGTGGGCTTCCTTGTCTGGTTCAAGTTCTACATGGAAAAGCTTTCAGTTTTATACCAATCAGTATGATGTATAGCTGTGGGTTTGTCATAGATGGCTTCAATTGGCTTAAGAAACGTGCCACCTATGCCTGTTTTCTTAAGTGTTCTTGTTAGAAAAGGATGCTGAATTTTGTCAAATGATTTTTCTGCATTTATTGAGAGGATCATATGGTCTTTTTTTATGCTTCCATTGATATGTTTTACATTTACGGAATTGTGTATGTTAAATCAAAGTTGCATTCCTTGGATGACACCTACTTGATTGTAATGTATAATTTTTTTTTAATGAGTAGCTGCAATCTTTTGTTAAGTATTTCTGCATTGATATTCATTAGTGAAATCAGTCTATAGTTCTCCTTTTTGGTTAAGCCCTTTCTTGGTTTCAGAATCAAGGTGATGTTTCCTTCATAGAACATGTTGGGAAAGGTTCCTTCCTTCTTAGTGTTTTGGAATAGGTTCTGCAGTATAGGTACAAGCTCATCTTAGAAGGTGTGATAGAATTCTGATGGGAAGCCATCTGGTCCTGGACTTTTTTTGGTTGTAAGCTTTTTTGTTGTTTCTGCAGTCTCAGTGCCTGATACTTGTCTGTTCAAAAGATCTGTTTCTTCTTGGTTAAGTCTAGGAAGATGGTGTGATTCCAGGTATTGGTCCATTTCCTCCACATTGTCAATTTATGGGCATAGATGTTTGGTAGTATTCAGAAATAATCTCTTGTATCTCTGTGGTATCAGTTTTTATATCCCCCCTTTTCATTTCTGATTGAGGTTATTAAAGATTTTACCTTTCCATTTGTGGTTAATCTGGCTGATTATCAATTTTATTTATTGTTTCAAAGAACCAGCTTTTGTGTCATTAATTTTCTGAATGATTCTTTTATTTTCAATGTCAATTATTTCGGATTTAATTTTGATTATTTCTTTCCTTCTGCTAGATTTGGGATTGGATTACTGCTAGATTTGGGGATTGGATTCCATTTTTTGAGATGATCCACTAGGTTATTGATGAACTCTCTTTCAGTTTTTCTGAGGTAGGAATCTATTGTGATAAATTTCCCTCTTAAGACTGCTTTTAAAGTGTCCCACATTTATTTCTTCATTGGTGTTATGCTTAAGGAAGTTACTGATTTCCTTTTTTATCTCTTCCTTGACCCAACTGTTATTCAGCATAAAGTTGATTAATTTCTATGCCTTTGGGTGGGGATGAAAATTTTGTTGGAGTTAAGTTCCACCTTTACTGCCTTGTCATCTGAGAAGATATAAGGTAAAATTTCAATTCTTTTGATTTTGTTGAGGTTTGATTTGTGACCTAGGATATGATCTACTTTTGAGAATGTTCCATAGGCAGATGAGAAGAATATCCAATTGGGATGGAGTGTTCTATATATGTCTATCAAGCACAGTTCTAGGGTCACATTTAAGTCCCTTGTATCTTTGTTTAGTTTTTGTTTAGAGGATCTATCCCCTTTGTAAGAGGAGTGCTAAAGTATCCTGCTATTATGTTATTATAGGGTATCATATTGCTCAGAGTAATTGAGGTCTGTTTTAAGAATCTGGGAGCATTTAAGTTGGGTACATAAATATTTAGAATTGAAATGTCTTCTTGTTGTATTGTTCCATTAACTAATATGAAGGTCCATCTTTGTTTTTTTTTTTTTTTTTTTTACTTTAGTAGCTTTAAATCCACTTGTATCTGAAAATAACTTTACCACCCCTCTTCTCTTCTGAAAGAGAGAAAAATTTGCCTGAAAAATTGTCTCCATCCCTTAATTCTGAGTTTTACTTTGTCCTTCACAGCTAGGTATATTTCCTGAAGACAGCAAATACTTTTTGTGCCTTTTTAATCCAAACAGTCAGCCTATGCCTCTTCAGTGAAGAATTCAATCCATTAACATTTATTTAGTGGTGGAGTTCTATTCATCTTATTTTGTGAAAGTCCATTGCTTAACTTTATCTTTTGCATCATTGTGGAAGCTGGATCTTGTCCTTTAGTTTCTGTGTGTTTAGTTTGCTAGTGGTCCATTGTGATGGTCAGTATATAGAATAGGTCTAAGTATTTACTGTAGGGCTGGTTGTGTAGCTCACTTCCTCAATGTTTGCATATCAGTAAATGATCTGATTTCTCCATCAATTTTAAAGCTTTAGCTTACAGGATTTAGAATTCTGGACCGAAAATTGTTTTGTTTAAGTAGATTAAAGATAGATAGATGACCATTGTCTTCTGGCTTGAAAAGTTTCATTTGAGAAGTCTGTAGTCACCCTGATGGATTGGCACTTACTCCTGGCAGCTTGCAGAATCTGCTCTTTTGTCTTAATTTTGGATGGGTTCATGACAATGAGTCGTGAAGATGCTCTATTTGAATTGAAATGACCTGGGGTTTGATATCCCTTTGGAAGGAGTGTGTGAGAATCTTGGTGATATTTGGGAAATTTTCATTTATGATATCCTCTAGTAGGGCTTCCATTCCTCTGGGGAATTCTTCTTCCCCTTGTTGGATACTTATAACTTGTATGTTTGAATGCTTCATGAAGTCCCATAATTCTGTCAGTGAATGTTCTGCTTTCTCTTTCTTTTTCTGTATCTCTTTAACTGCCTGAGTTAGCTCAACAGCTTCATCCTCTATCGTTGAGATACTTTCGTCTGCATGTCCTAGTTCTTAATACTTACTACTGCATCTATAATTTACCTGATTGATAGCTTCAATTCCTTAAGCTCTGCTGTATCCTTTCTTTATTCTTCATATTGTTTGTCCCTTGTTTGATTCTGTTTTTGAATTTCCTTTTGGCTATTTTCTACTTTCTCAGCAATTTTCTTCATTGTTTTTATCATCCATATTTTAAATTCCCCTCTGTCATTTCTAACATTTCTTTATAAGTGGAATCCTGTGCAGTAACTACTTCATGATCCCTTGTGAGTGTGTTGCTCTGGTCTGGTTTTTTGTGTTGCCAGGATTTTTTCCAATGTCTCTTTCTCATGAGTGTTTTCTTTCTGTCGGTTTCTTTGCCTTACTTTTTTCTTTCACTTCCTCTTGTTCTTTAAGTTACCTTAGGTCAGTTGCCTCTGACCTAAGGTGTTGAAGTGTCCTTTTGGTAAAGGAATAAAAGGATGGGAAGAGTGAAGAGCAAGAAGGGACAAAAGATTAAAAAAATAGAAAAGAGAAAGGAAAGGAGGAGAGTAAAAGGGAGGATTGACAAGAAGAAGAGAGGAAAAGAGAGAGAGAGACAGGAGTAATTGTGGTGTACAGTAGTGTACTTTGACCCACACCCACAAATCCCAACTTCTGTGGGGGCTGGGTTGGTTCCCTTGATGTCTGCAACTCTTTGCTAGTCTGAGTGACACAAGACCCCATCTCCACTAAATAGAGAATAAAAATAAAAATACTACAAATCAAACCAAAATAAACAAAAAACTTTAAGGGGTAAAATAGGGGGAAAAAACAAATAACAAGGGCAGAAAAACTAGCAAAAATGAAGCCCTTATTATTAAAGAAAGCAATAATGAAAAATTATATTTACATGAGAAGAACAGAGAAAAAAGAAAATCTAGGGGGAAAAATTAAAAAAAAAATTTTAACAGGCAATCTTCTTGGGTATGAGATGTTAATCACAATACTGATACAGCTGTATAAGATGGAGACTAGAAGCCTCTGCTGTCTTCTTTGCTCTCAAAACCTGCAGGGTTGGAAACCTGAATCTCTCCTCAGCCTGCTTAATATAGACGCCTTCACTTTTCCAAGTCATGTCCATTGGCTAAGCAGTGGCTTTCCCAGGAAAGTGTGTATTGCTTGGATCTCTCCAGAAGTGGTTGCCTTCTTATCAGGCATGCTAGAACCAGCCTCATGCTAGAATTGGCCTTGCTCTAGGACCATGAGCATCAAGCCTGCAGGCAGCTCTCCCACAGTGGTGTAGCTGAATAATGAAAGCTCTGCTCTGTCCCAGTGTCTCAGTTCTGGCCTCTGGGTGCTGTTCAAAGCCAATTGCTTACTCGCCCAAGGTCTCCCAAGATAACTCAATCAAGTGCCCATGTCCAAAAAAAAAAAAACCCAAAAACCCTGCAGTGAAGGCCTTCCCTGTCTGCAAATTGTCGCTCCTGCTATAGATTCTGCTGCCACAGCCACCATGGCCAGCCAGCCTCTGACCCATCACAAGCACTTGCTGCTTCTCCACTACTCTCATCCTCCTTTTTGGGTCCTGGAGTCTCCCACTGCCTCCCTGTGCCCCCAGAGGGATGTTTCTGGGTAAAGCCCACAAGTCAGAGGTGCCTAGAATCTCTTCTCTTCCCAATCTCAGCATGTCTGGCTGCAAAGAAACTGTCTGTGGTCTGCCATCTTGCTCTGTCTCCCTGTGAATTTTCACTTTAAAAGCACTTTTTCATGGCTACCCTTTGATAAAAAGCTTCTTTGTGTGATTGGCTTATCAACTCAAAGAACACATTTTTATGCATACCACTTTCCTATTCTGTCCTCATTATATATCTAGCCAACAATATTTTTAATCACTGTTATTTTTCACACCATCTAATGGAGGTAGGCTGCGCATCTCCCAGGCCCCTCTATTTTCTGGGAAATTCTTTCCTCTTTGCCTCCAACTTTCTAATTCCTCCTCTTAGAAGACTCTTTTGCTTCTCTATCTGGTCACATCTTTCCTTTTTCTTGAAGCCTCTGTTTAAGATCTGTATGTTCTAAGAAGCCCTACTGTGGATTCCAGTCCTTTCTGCTTGCTCTGATCTTTGCAAATAGCATAAGGTGTTCTTGAAGTCCATAGAGCTCCCCAAAGCCCTCATCACTAAGCCAAACAACTGTATCCCAAACACTCTAGGTGACTACACTGATGGAGAAAGACTAAGGCAGGTTTACTGTGTCTTAGTGTCTGGCATAGGTTTTGAGGACAATTGAGATGCCAGGGATCACCAGCATTTTGTCATTAGGAGATGGAAAGTCACCAAGAACAAAAAGAAACACACACATAGCCTTATTTACTTAATAGAGGGCATGTAAGAAATCTGTGTTAGGGAATATACTATAGCTCTTTTAAAAAGAACTTTGTTTAGGAGAGTACTGCGCACCTTGATCATCATTAACATAGGAAGCTCTTGATTTAAAAAAAAGCCCTAAACATTATGGAAATGTACCTGTTTTGTGAGGTTTCATTAAATTATACTTAAGTTCATTTCTCATGTGGAAAATGAGCTTCAGGCTTTAATCTGATGAACTGGTTCCCCCTGTGTAGCAGTGGTGGAGGAAGTTAATTTAGTGCCACTGCAGCAGTCTTGGTTGTCTTCTATTTTATTCTGGGGCTGTTGTGATTAATAGGATTGCACTGGAGTGATTACAGCTGCCTATTTGTTTATTCCCTCACTGGGGTCAGCACTGAGACTCTTATTCCAGCTTTCTCTGGTTTTGAAACCTAGTTTATCATGTTCATAATGTAATAAACTTTGGCTGTGTTATCACCCTATGTCACATTGAACTGAGCAAAGTGAACTCTCAGAACCATCCATGTTATGGGAATTTGGGTCATTTGCTCACAAAGTTTTGATTGAGCACCAGTGGTGAACAGTATCTTATACTGTGCTGAAAATATCAAGGCCATTGCACTTGATGTGGTGGGGGAGGCTAGTTTATACTGTGGAAACCTGGTTAGTGGCCTAGCATTAAGGGGGAAGGGGAGGCAAAATGGCAAGTGGGCAATACCTTTCTGGGCTTCAGTATCTTTAATAATAAAATAAATAATTAGACTAAATGATAAGTTCAGATCATGGAACATGTTCCTTGATGTTTTGTGGGGTGTCAACAAATACTGACACTTAGTTCTGCTATGTAAACTGGGAGATACATTTTACATGTGTGTGTCTGCTGTGTAATTCTGGGTATGCCACACTTAATGTATGAGCTGCTGTATCTGAGGAGAGTACTGCTGTTAGGCAAGTGGGGCCTCTGCCCCAGGCATCATGAATTGGGCTGCTGTGTGCCTTGACTGTGCTTTCCTTGAAATTTCCTAAATTCCTCTCTGATGCCTGTAATTGTCCAGGGCTAATATTGCCATTCAATCAGGATGTCCTGAGCTTGGATTGGGACTTGCACAGGCCCCAGTCCCATCTTCTCCTTTTTGGGATATCTGGAGCTATCCCTCCTATATGGAAGATTGACCACATGTCCTGAGGAAGAGTGGAATAAGCACCTATGGAAGCATCTGGGCCTCTATGGGTGAACTCATATGGCTGGACCTTGGAACAAAAAGGGTAGCCTGGTAAGCTGATAACACCTGCTAGCCCATAGAATATTTTTTTTGAATTCACACAAAATTGCGATACCAGAATGGTACTCATGTGATAATTTTGGGTAGCTTTCATACATGTTGAGCTCAGACCCTGGGGCATCCACAACCTACCACCCACCCACCCTTGAACTTGAGCTATGTATATGGACCCATAAGATCCTGGGGCATGTTGGGACTGCAGGGTCATTGCCACTGTGCAACACCTGAGGGCAGCAAGATTGGAGGCAGGTGCCTTCTTCCCATATTGCCCCGTTGGCTGGCACCCAGAGAAGTTGCCCTGTCCTTTTTCAGCTCCATGCCACATATGGGGTTTGCTTATTTCCTCTCAAGTATTTTCAGACTGTAGCTCTGCAGTGACAGTGGGGCTTCCTAACCGATGTCCTCTCTTGCCTCTGATCAGCGTGGTGACATCGTGTTCTTTCAGCTTAGTCTTACGGGGTGCTGGATAAAGGAGAGGCATTTCTTGTAATAATGGGAATGCTCCTTTTATCCTCTGTGCTGCTGGCAGTGTGTGGAAGGCAAGGTGTGGTAGATACAGAAAGGATCACAGTCTAGGAATGCCAGGATTGTAGTCTAAAGAGTTAAGAAGACATGGGATTGGAAGATGGGTTGTTTTGTTTTTATACCATACAGTTCTCAATAATGAATTTAACATGATCAGAAACAAATTCTCATTTAGCTTTTCGTACAACCTCTTAATAAGACTTGCATTTGTGAGCACTGTCAGTGAAGCATTATATCAACTTTTGTGAGAGTCACTGGAAGCCCATATTCAGGGGAGGCACAGTGAATGATGCTGTGTTAGGAGTGATAACGTAAGCAGAGTTAAATAAATGGGATGGGGAATGGAAAAGAGAAGGCCTGTATTTTTAATAAATACAAATAGAAAAAAATAAAAAATACGAATAGGTACCAAAGAGCATTGTGAACAATAATAGCTCTGCTACCTTTTCCTTGTCTTGGACAATATGAAATCAGTAGGATTGATGCATATGGCAGTAAAGAATATGAATTGATGATTCCTGGACCTTGACAGGAAGAGATGGTGCTTGGACAAGGGAAGAATCTTCACATGCACTAACTGGAAAATAAACCATCGGATATCTTGTCTCTACTCGTTATCGTAGGGAAGTATCGTAGAAAAGTCACTCTACTTTATACAAGCTCATTAAGTCTGTATTGCATTTTAAAGATCAAATTGCTAGTATTAGACAAGGCCCTACAAAATTATTTTCCAAGGACCCCTCATACCCCTAGGATGGCCCTGTTGGAGAGGATACTTGTTACTTTCTGTGTTGCCTGTTGGAGGATTTGTTTGGGGCTCAGACTCAAAGATGGAATTTATTTTCTCAATAAAAAAGCAGAGGACTGGCTTGGCGCCTATAGCACAGCAGCTACAGTGCCTGCCAAATACCCCTGAGCTGGCAAATTCGAATTCAGACTGGGCCTGCCAAACAACAATCACAACTCCACCCAAAAAACAGCCAGGCGTTGTGGCGGGTGCGTGTAGTTCCAGCTACTTGGGAGGCTGAGGCAAGAGAATCGCTAAGCCCAAGAGTTGGAGGTTGCTGTGAGCAGTGACCTAGGGTGACATAATGACACTTTGTTTAAAAAAAAATGGAGAGGACTGTAAAGCCCCCTTCTTCTCAGTAGACAGAGAATATGAAGAAGGGAAGCAGAGGGAGAGGAGGAGATGGGTAGAAAAGAAGAAGCCTGCTGGGCTGCAGACAGGAGAAATTACTCTCTAGGTGAGGAGTGACTGATGGCTGATATTTACCTAACAACACTGGAGGAAAGCAGATTATTTTATAAGAACAATGGAGACCCTGTAATTTCAAATGTGTGTGGTATGTTGTTGGGGATACAGATATTCAACTTTTCTGCGACTAGTAACCAAGAGCTTTTGGAGGCCACGTCCATTCATTCTAGAGCAGGCTGACAGGTGGCAGATGACATGGAGTAAGGACAGAAGAAAATGAACAAGCAACACAAAGATAAGTCCAGATTAGAAGTGAACCAGGCACCATTCTCAATGAGGCAATGTTTTTGTATTACACTGGGCACTTTTTTTTTTTTAAAGTCAGAGTTGGCTGATTGAAACCAGTTGTTTTTTAAAAATCTAACACTATATCATAAACTTTGTTTCATATCAACTCATATACCTTTTTGGTGTATATATTATCTGCAATTAAATAAAAAGTTATTTAAAATATTACTGCTTTCTAACCGTGCCACATATATCTGGGTGAAACCAGATTTTTTCTATATATTCAATCAAAGTGACACATTTCAACCAATTAAATGAAGAAACATAAAGAAATATTTTTCTTTTTTTTATTAAATCATAGCCGTGTACATTAATGCAATCGTGGGCTACAATATGCTGGTTTCATATACAATCTGAAATATTTTTCTATTAAGTCATTAGATTTGCAAAACACAACGTTGACCCTCTTCTCACCAACTTTCTTTTTGTTTTACAAAAACATTATTTTTCATATAAATATATAATTATACCACATATAACTTGTCTTCATATAAAATGTTTTTTGTACTATTATTTTGAATTTCATAAGTACATATTTTAAAATGTTAATTTTCTACAATGGTAAATAATGGTGGATAAAACCCATATAAATAAAAGCATTGTTGGGATCTTCTACAATTTTTAAAATCATAAGGGAACCTGAGACTTGTTGAGGTTTTGAGATTTGTTGGCATACAGTACAAGGTTTACTTTGAAGTGCCAAACGACAGCTTAGTGCTATGCTGGCCTGACAGCCTCTTATGGATTTTGCTGGGTTGTGGGCTGTTTTGTGTTGCTTTCTACAACTTGTGCTAACCTGCTGCTTCTGACCCATTTCCCTCAGAAAAATACTTTGGAATAATAGTAATGTATACAGGTAGAATAATTAATCCCTAGAAGATGCTTTGAGTAATTTGATCCAAAGAGTTAAGTCATTATTTATATTAATGCACTTAACATTTTGCCACCTAAATGTAGATAAAAATTTATCATTTGATAACAAGAAAAATGACTGGAAATTTTTAATATGATTAACACAAATTCTATAAATTGATATTGATTTGTATTTTAGAAGTAGAATTTGGGTTTTTTTTTTCTGTGTACTTATCAATAGCTTAAAAAGATGTTTTGAGTCCTACAGATGAGTTTGTAGCAAAAAGTTTCTGTCATCTTCATTAATATTACTTTTAGCATCTCATATATCAGTAAAATTTTATTTACTTCCATTCTTTTGCCTTTAATGGAAAAGTAAATAAAGTAAAAATGTTTTGTGTTTGCAAAGATAAATGACCTCTTTACCCAAAGAAGATCCAAAGCTCAAAGACAACGGGACAGACATAGTGCCCTCTCCATAGCCCCTGAGTGACACTGGTCATCCTTCAAGAAGCCCTCAATCCACTGGCCAGGGGTCCTATGTGTCCAGTTCAAGGTGAGGGCTAAGAAATCACACCCACTGGTTCTTGTGATATAAAGTGAAATAGAAGGCACACTAAAGGTCAAATGCCAGCAATTTATAAGACACAGGAACCAGGAAGCTACTGTGGTGTATAAAAATCAAACAAGCTGTTTAATTTATTTTATTTTCAAATTATCTTAAATATTTTGAATTATTTATTTATTTTTTTTATTGAATCATAGCTGTGTACATTAGTTCAATCATGGGGTACAGTGTGGGGGCTTTACATGCAATATGAGATATTTTTATCAACCCGATTGACATACCATTCATGATATTTTCTCATTTACTATATGAAAACATTTTTGATCTGTATTTAGAAGTTTTCTCCTGACCCTTTGAATATGTACCACACATGTGATCTCACCCTGTCCCATCTCCCCCCACCCTCCCTCTCCCCTTCCTTCCCTCTCCCCTTTCCCCGTCTTCCTGTGCAATAAATGGGTTGTAGCCTTCACTTGAATGATAAGGAATTTGTCTCATATTAGGGGTGTATACACTGGATACTTTTTCTTCCATTCTAGAGATACTTTGCTAAGGAGAACATGTTCCAGCTCCATCCATGTAAAAATGAAAGAGGAAAAGTCACCATCTTTCTTTAAGGCTGCATAATATTCCAT
>CAUYON010155860.1:0-13722 GCA_963573935.1 Arctocebus calabarensis | reverse complement strand
TTTTGTCTTGACTTTGGACAGGTTCATCACTATGTGTCTTGGGGAAGCTCGGTTAGAGTTGAGGTGACCTGGGGTCCGATATCCCTCTGAAAGGAAAGTGTCAGAATCTTTGGTGATATTTGGGACATTTTCATTTATAGTATTCTCTAGGATGGCTTCCATTCCCCTGGGGCTTTCTTCTTCCCCTTCTGGGATACCTATAACTCGTATGTTTGAACGCTTCATAATTCCTCCAGTGAACGTTCTGCTTTCTCTCTCTTCTTTTTTTTGCTTTCTCTCTTTCTCTCTCTTCTTTTTTTTGCCTTTTTAAGTATCTGAGTTATCTCAAGAGCTTTGTCCTCTACCTCTGAGATTCTTTCTTTTGCACGGTCTACTCTGTTGTTGATACTTTCTACTGCATCTTTAAATTCCCTAATTGACTGCTTCATTTCCCTCATCTCTGCCATATCCTTTTTATATTCTTCTCGTAATTGATTCTGTTTTTGGATTTCTTTTTCTGTTTTATCAGCATTTTCCTTCATTGCTTCCTTCATTTCCTTGATTGTTTTCATCATCTGTATTCTAAATTCCCTTTCTGACATTTCTAACATTTCCTTATAGGTGGAATCTTCTGCAGTATCTATCTCACGGCCCCTTGGGGGTTTGCTCTGGACTGGTTTTTTATGATGCCAGGAGTTTTCTGCTGATTCTTCCTCATGAGTGATTTCTTTTATCTGTTTTCTTGCTCTAATTTTCCTTTCACTTCCTCTTGCTCTTTAAATTGCTGTGCTTCTGGACTAGGGTTTTGATGAGTCCTTTTGGTACAGGACTAGAAGGATGAGAAGATTGAAGAACAAGAAGGGAAAAAAAAGAAAGAAAGACAAAGAAAAAAAGAGAGAAAGAAAAGAAAAAGGAGGAAGGAGAGGGGGTGGGTAGAAGCAACTATTGACCAAAGGAAAAGAGGCACAGAAAGAGGGGAACAGGAGCAATATAGGTGTACAGTAGGGTACTTTGACCCAATTTTAAGAGCCCCCAACTCTGGGGGTGCTGGGTTGGGTGATTAGGTTAGTAGCTCTTTGCTAGCCTGTTTGGACACAGTACCCCACCTCCACCAAGTAGAGAGGGAAGACAAAAATGCAATAAAATCAAAACAAGCAAACTGAAAACTTTACGGGATAAGATTGGGAGAAAAAACAATTACTATGGGTGGAAACATTAGCAAAATTGATGTCTAATTGTTGAAAAAGGCAACAATGGAAAATTATATTTAAACTAGAAAAATGAAGAAATGAAAAAAAGAAAAGAAAAATCTTTAAGGAAAATGTTGAAGTTAAAAACAAAATAATAATAATGAAAACAAACAAACAAACAACAACAAAAAAAACCCCACAAAACAAAACCAAAACACAAAGCAGTATATATATCTTGCTGATATTGTCTGGGCAAGAGGTGATCTTCTGGGGTATGATATGTTAATCACAGTGTTGATACGGCTGAACAAAATGGAGACCAGAGGCCTCTAATTATTTCTCAAACCCCACAGGGTAGAGAGCTTAAATCCTCCTCAGCCTACTAGAAGGCACTTTAAATTGCTAACTTGGGCTAAGCAGAAGCTTTCCCAGGAAAGCACTTGTGCCTGGAATCACTCCTTAAGTGGCTCTCCACTTACCCAGTGTGCCAAAACTGGTCTCACCCTATGCCCCTGAGGACTAAGGCTGCAAGGCTTCTCAGTCCCCGCGTTTAGGCTGCTTAGTCACTAGATTACTCGCTCCTGCCAGATACTTGTTCTGGGACCCTGAGGGTGGAACTTGCCGGGGCAGTTCTCCTAAGATGGCTCCGCACGGCCTACAACCAAACACTGGTAGCTCCGTGTGGCTCGGTAGCTCAGTCTGGAGCCCCAGACAATACTCAAAGACCTCTACACTCTTGCCCCAATTCTCCCAAGGCAGTTCAACTGAGTGCCAAGTCCAAAAGAAACCCAAATAGCTCATAGGTAAGGCCTTTCCAGTTTGCAATCTCACTGCTGCTGCAGCCACAGCTGCCCGCAGGATTGGACCGAACGAACACCTGCAACCACTTGCCAGATGTCCACTGCTTTTGCCTTCCTCTGGGGGGTCCAGAAGTCTCATGCTGTCTCCCTGCATCCCCAAAGGGATGTTTCTGGGCAGATCTCACCAGTCAGAGATGCCTGAAGTCTTCTCTCCCCAGTTTCACTGTGCCCAGTTGCAAGGAAGCTATTACTTGGGCGCCATCTTAAAGCCAAAGAAACTTTTTTTTTTTTTTTTTTTGAGACAGAGTCTCAAGCTGTTGCCTTGGGTAGAGTGCTGTGGCGTCATAGCTCACAACAACCTCCAACTCTTGGGCTCAAGTGATCCTCTTGCCTCAGTTTTTCTATTTTTAGAAAAAAAGAGCTTTTGCTCAGGCTGGTCTTGAACTTGTGAGCTCAAGCAATCCACCTGCCTTGGCCTCCCAGAGTGCTAGGATTACAAGTATGAGCCACTGCACCTGGCTAACCTTTGAATTTCTTAAGGTAGTTTGTCCAAGGTAGAATTATTGAGATGAGATTTAGACTTTTTTGATAATTATTTTCTGACACATTAGTTTTTAATCCTGCCATGAGTGTATGAAAGGGCCGATTTCATCAAGCCCACATTAGTCTAATCCAATAGGATTTAGAGAATCAAACAGCCTAACTTAAATTTTTTAAAAATATTTCCCTATTAGAGACACCTTCCTTCATTAGACCTCTGGAGGATAAGACAGTAACTCGAGGTGAAACTGCAGTACTACAGTGCATAGCTGGAGGGAGTCCTGCCCCTCGCCTCAACTGGACTAAAGATGATGGACCACTGCTGGTGACAGAACGACACTTCTTTGCTGCAGCCAACCAGCTTCTCATCATTGTAGATGCTGGGCTAGAAGATGCTGGAAAATATACCTGCATTATGTCTAACACCCTGGGGACAGAACGTGGCCACATTTACCTAAATGTTATTTCATCCTCCAATTGTGACTCTTCTCAGAGTAGCATTGGATATGAAGATGATGGCTGGACCACAGTTGGTATCGTCATCATTGTTGTGGTCTGCTGTGTTGTGGGTACCTCTTTGATCTGGGTCATTGTTATTTACCACATGAGAAGGAAAAATGAAGACTATAGTATCACAAACACTGGTAAGTGGTACACAGATGACCATACTTGAGTCAAGAATATAGTATATTCATGACTAGCCTGGGCAACAGTGAGACCTTATGTCTGTAAAAATAAGAAAAATTGGCTGGGCACAATGGCGCATACTTGTAGTCCCAGCTACTTGGGAGGCTGAGGCAGGAGGATTGCTTGAGCCCAGGAGTTTGAGGTTGTCTTAAGCTGATGACGCCACTACACTCTGGCCCTGGCAACAGAGTGAGACCCTGTCTCAAAAAACAAACCCAAAACAATGCAGTATAGGATTTATTGTAAAATATAAAAAAACCGAGAGCCAGGCATGGTGGCACATGCCTGTAGTCCCAGCTACTCAGGAGGCTGACATGGAAGGATCGCTTGAGCCCAGTAGTTCAAGGCTGGCCTGGACAATATAGTAAGACATTATCTCTTTTTTTTTCTTTTTTAATTGTAGCGATTCATTGAGGGTACCAGAAATCAGGTGACACTGATTACAGAGACATTATCTCTTAAAAAAAAAAATGAGCTGTGCTATGTTACCTGATATATGATATAAGGAAGTTATTTTTTTTGTTAAAATTTTCAATTTATTTAATATAATAGAACCTCTTGGAGAAATAATTTTAAGAATTTGTAAACATCCTAAAACTTTGTTCTTATAAAATGCATTGCAGGTGCACTTTCTTCCTTTCATGCCTGAAGCTCACTTGTATCATGATTTTGCTTTGGGGGAAAGTAGAGCCCTTATAATTGAAACCAGTCTGTCTCTTCTCTCTCTCTCTCTCTTTTTTTAAGTGAATATAAGGCTGGATAATTGAGATTAGTGTTTTACAACTCTTGCCCTGAAATCTTGCAAGAAAATAGATTCTGCCAGATTGTGAAAGTGTGACTATAGATAAGATTTTTAACCTTTAGGTTTTGGTAGTACTTTTAAAATAAGCTTTGAGACCAGGCAAGGTGGCTTACACATATAATCCTAGCACTCTGATAGGCCAGGGCAGGAGGATCAGCCTGAGCAAGAGTGATCCCTGGTCTCTACTGAAAATGGAAAAATTAGGCATTTTGGAGGGTGCCCATAGTCACAGCTACTCTGGAGCCTAAGGCAGGAGTATCGCTTGAGTTTGAGGTTGCTGTGTGCTGTGATGATGCCGCAGCATGCTAGCATGGGCTGCAGAATTAAAGACTGTCTCAAAAGAAGAAATAAACTTTGAGAAGAAATCTAGTGAGAAATAGTTTTAGGGGGAGTACTAAATGCTATTAAGGTCCCAGGTATATACCATTTTCTTGGCCAGTATTATCAGAGTGGAACATATTTGCAAAATAGTCTTCTGAGTGTGGGCTTCAACTGCCTAACTTTGAAAATCACAGTTATCTCTTTTACAGAGGAGCTCAATCTGCCTGCAGACATTCCTAGCTACTTGTCTTCCCAAGGAACACTGTCTGAGCCACAGGAAGGATACAGCAACTCTGAGGCAGGCAGTCATCAGCAACTTATGCCTCCTGTCAATGGATATATACACAAAGGCACTGATGGTAACAACTCTTTGTTATTCACAGTTATGATTTCAGCCTATCCTATTTTTTAATTTTCACTATTTCACCTGAAGCAGTATTTCAAAATAATATACTCAATGTTGGAAACATTTAGCCTCCTGAAAAACAGTATAAAAATTGACACTTGTCTTAACGAGAAAAGAAAATCATCTTACAGAAAGGAGAAACACATCATCTTTAAGCAGAGGATTGGAGTACACAGCAGAGGCTCCCAAACCTATGTTGTTATAAGAAGGAAATGATCTAGAAAGTTTTGTCAAGTGTCTCTTGCTGTTTTCGGGCATGAGCATCCTTTAGATGACATACTACTTTCTCCTACTCACAGGTGGATGCTCAGTAAAGTTTAAAGTTTTCAACCTTCCTAATGTTGCGGCCCTTTAACACAGTTCCTATGGGTCGCAACCCACAGGTTGAGAACCGCTGTTTTAAAGGGTAACTAGGAGCTGGGTGCAGTGGCTTATGCCTATTGTCCCAGCTACTTGGGAGGCTGAGGTGGGAAGGTTGCTTGAGCTCAGGAATTTGCGAGACTTTGATTGGGCCTATAAATAGCCATTGTTGCCCACCCTGGGCAATATAGCAAGATCCCCATCTCTTAAAAAAAATAAAGGGTAGCAGTGTTTTTAACTGTATTTTGGAGAACATCAGAGAGATATAAAGTATTCCCTAGTTAATGAACCTGGCATCTCAACACTACCATCTCTTCCCCTTTATCCTTTCAACACTTTCACTGCCGTGGGGAGTGACAGAACACAGGAAAGTGAATCAAGGGATAGAGGAATTGGGTTTGATTCCTAGTTCTTCCTTTTCAGCTCTGTGACCATGAACAATTTACTTAAGACCTGAGCTTCAGTTTCCTCACTTCCTTTAGGATGCTCACAGATCCTTTCAGCAATCTGTGGTCCCACACAAATGAAAGATTTATTCCGTTTTTTCAGAGATTTTTTTTAAGGCTGGATGTCACTGGAACTTCTCATTATATGATTGATGTATCGGATTTACTTTAGCTTTTCATGGAGAACTGGGTATTTCTGACTTTAAAAGAATATATAAAAGTACTCTGAAATTTTGAGGAAATAACATTGCTTTCTGGGTTAAACTAAATTACTTCTGATTTCTTCTAATTCTGATATCTGTTGCTTTGTCTTTAATAAGTAACTATTTCTCTTTTCTCTTTCATTTGGTTTTCGAAACACATAACAGTCATTTTTAAAGCTTTAGTCAGTCACACGCTTGACAAGCCATAAACTTGTCAAAACTTTCCACTGTCACAGGCTTTCTCTGGGGATACTTTTAGCAATTGGTATTACTAAACCATGAAAATAACATGGACTTTCAAGAAATGAAATCATTGGCTCTGCGCCTGTGGCTCAGTGGGCTAAGGCGCCAGCCATGTGAACCTGAGCTACGGGTTCGAATCCAGCCTGGGCCCGCCAACCAACAATGAAGGCTGCAACCCAGACAAAAATAGCCGGACGTTGTGGCGGGTGCCTGTAGTCCCAGCTACTTGGGAGGCAGAGGCAGGAGACTCGCTTGAGCCCAGGAATTGGAGGTTGCTGTGAGCTGTAATGCCACGACACTCTACCCAAGGCGACAGCTTGAGGCTCTATCTCCAAAAAAAAAAATAAAATAAAATCATTATAACTCCTTATTCTCTGCTTTACTTTGCTTAAGCCAGGCATGTGTCTTATAGCACAGTCCCAGCCTTGTCTCGGTTCTCTTGATTTTAGTATGACCTATCTGGGCTGGACAGAGATGATTCAACATAGTATGCAAGAGCTTGGGCTCTGGAGCCAGAATGCCTGGATTCAAGTTTTTGCTCCTCTGGTAATATGACTTTGGTCAAGTTACTTAACTTTTCTGTGCTATAGTTTCCCTATAATGTGGGGATAATATTACCTACTTTATGGGGATATTGTGAGAATTAAATGAGTTGATTGACAGAAAGCTTAAAACTTCAACTGATTTATAAAGTAAGTACTCCGTTAATGCTAGCAGTCATGATAATTATACTGTTGAAGAAAACCCATGATTAGAAGAACTAATTTCTTAATGAAAGAAATTCCTCCTTTCCTTTGTTTCCATTAGGTGGCACCGGTACCCGGGTGATCTGCTCAGATTGTTATGACAATGCCAACATCTATTCAAGGACCCGAGAATACTGTCCATATACCTATATTGCTGAGGAGGATGTTTTAGATCAGGCACTGTCCAGCCTCATGGTCCAGATGCCCAAAGAGACTTATTTAGCACATCCTCCCCACGATGCCCCTGCCCTGGAGAGCTTGATATCATCAGCAGACAGAGAGCTGTCGGCTTTTCCTACCAACCATGAGAGGATGATGGAGAAGAAACTTCCCTCCACACAGATGAGCAGTGGTAAGGGGTGCTTTTTATTGTTGCTGTTTATTTTGTTCACTTTCACATGACTTTTCTTTCTATCAAATAGGTAGTACTCTCATTTGACAGGAGGCAAACAAATTGGTATACTGGAGTAATTCGCCAATGTTAGCTGGTATAAACTAGAGCCAGAGATGTTTCCATAGCACAGTTAACAAAGAAGTCTTCATGTATAGGATGAAAACAGCTTTTGTGGGGTAATAACATCATATTACTAAAAAGTCAGAGGCCATACAGAAATTGCTTTTAAAACATTTCATATAGGGTATTAATATTTTTTCTCCCATCTTTAAAGAATATAATTTGGGCATAATTTGGTGAAGATTTGTACTAAGAAGGTTTTAAAATGGTTTATTTGTTTGCTGTTCTGTCAGGTGACTATTTACTCTCAGTATCACTTGGCAGCTGTTTTCTTTCTCTGATGATGAGTAAGATCAAGGCCATGAGTGGGAAAGCCATTTGGGGATAGTGTCCTGTTCCACATGGCCCAAGAGAAGAAATGCTTATATTGTATAGATTAGGCATTTGATAACAATTTGGCATTTGAAACAGAACTCTTTCTAGACCGTGAAGGTACTACCGAGTGTGTCTTCCCTGTCCATCCAGGCTTTAAATCAGCTCTCCATTCCTATCAGCCTGAAATGGAAGAACATTAGAAATAGGAGGGGTGGTGAGCACTAGAGGTTTATAGAGGACAAATTTACACAGTTGTACTTCTAGGATTGGTCCAAGCAGGAGCAAATGATTTAATGTGGGACTTGATATATGTGCTCTGTTGTTCTTAAAAGACCAGTTACAAAGATTTCTAAAGAGGGTACAGGTCAGAGAAAGTACTGTTATTGAAGTTAGTCTCTTGTTTTTACACTCAGTGTTGGTGAAAGAAATGCACCAACACCAAATCTGTTTTTCCATGTCCTAGAAGAGTTATAGGGGTAGGGTTTAAGTAGAACTAAAAGTGTAATCTATGTTTTTTCTAACCTGAGGGATGCCTTAATTTTTAATCTGATCTGTAGGTGAGGAAATAGTAAAGAGGAATGCTTGGGCACATCGCTAGGTACTCTAGCTTTTTGTTACTCAGAGTATGGTTCTGGACTATCAGCACCACCATTAACTAGGAGTTTGTTAGAAATGCAGAGAGCCAGACTGAGTAAATCAGAGTCTGCATTTTAGCAAAATCCCAGGTTATTCATATGCTCATTAAAGCTTGAGAAAATTTGTTTTAGCATACTTTTCATATTTTCACTTTTATTATTATTTTTATTTTTACTAAAATTTCTAAGTGTTTGTTTCCAACTCATAAATAGGTGTTGGGCAGCTTTTCCCAAAATTCACTCCGTGAACTTAATACAACTTTTAGTAAACAGTCCGTGGGAAAACAGCCCACAGCTGCAGTAAGTAAGACGAATGAGAAATGTGTATTTTTGATACCACAGTGCAGATAACCTGATATATTTAGGCTGGTACAAAAGTAACTGCAGTTGTGGGCCATGAATTTTAAATCATTATAACTAGGCTGAGACACATCTTATTAATCAAAACAGGAACCTTTACAATTAACACATTGTTGCAAATGGGACATAAGTTTGTTTATGGTGTAAAAATCCAGGTTTCAGGTTTCTACAAACTATTGGAAAGCATTTCTTGCATCCTGTTGTGGAAAAGTTTTCCCCGCAAAAAGTTGTTGAGCTGCTTGAAGAAGTAGTCAGTTTGTGAGAGGTCAGGTGAACATGGCGGATAAGGCAAAACTTTGTAGCCCAATTTGTTCAACTTTTGAAGCGTTAGTTGTGTGAAGTGTGGTTGCGTGTTGCTGCAGGGAAGAACTGGGCCCTTTCTATTGACTAACGGCTGGCTGCAGGCATTGTAGTTTTCACTGCATCTCCTTGATTTGCTGACATGCTTCTCAGAATGTGATGGTTTCACTGGGATTGAGAAAGCTATAGAGGATCAGACCGGTAGCAGACTACCACACAATGACCATGACATTTTTTTTTTTTTTTTTTTTTGGTGCACATTTGGCTTTGGGAAGTGCTTTGAAGGTTCCTCTTGGTCCAACCACTGAGCTGGTCATTTCCAGTTGTATGAAATCCACTTTTCATTACACAACACAATCTGATTGAGAAATGGTTTGTTGGCTCGGCGCCTGTGGCTCAAAGGGCTAAGGCGCCAGCCACATACACCCGAGCTGGCAGTCGAATCCAGCCTGGTCCCACCAAACAACAATGATGGCTGCAGCCAAAAAATGGCTGGGCGTTGTGGCGGGCGCCTATAGTCCCAGCTACTTGGGAGGCAGAGGAGGGAGACCTTGGGAGGTGGCCCAGGAGTTGGAGGTTGCTGTGAGTTGTGATGCTACAGCACTCTATCCAGGGTGACAGTTTGAGGCTCTGTCTCAAAAAAAAAAAAAAAATTTCTTAAACAGAACATACAATGTATCCATTGAACAATATTAAAATTAAGAATTTCTGGTCACCAAAAGACACTATTGAAAGAGTAAGAAAAGTCAGGCATAGTAGCTCATGCCTATAATCCTAACACTCTGAGAGGATTGGGTGGATTGCTTGAGCTCAGGAGTTCCAGACCAGTCAGAGCAACAGCAAGACCCTGTCTCTCAAAAAAAAAAAACTGGCCTGTGCCTATAGTCCCAGCTACTCAAGAGCTGAGGCAAGAGGAACTTAAACCCAAGTGTTTGAGGTTGCTGTGAGCTATGACACTATATGCCACAAAACTCTACCCAGGGCAATAGAGTGAGACTTTTTTTTTTTTTTTTTTGAGACAGAGCCTCAAGCTGTCGCCCTGGGTAGAGTGCCATGGCATCGCAGCTCACAGCAACCTCCAACTCCTCGGCTTAAGCAATTCTCTTGCCTCAGCCTCCCAACTAGCTGGGACTACAGGCACCAGCCACAACACCCGGCCATTTTTTGGTTGTAGTTGTCATTGTTTGGCGGGCCTGGGCTGGATTTGAACCCACCAGTTCTGTTGTATGTGGCTGGCGCTTTAACCACTTGAGCTACAGCCACCGAGCCAAAGTGAGACTCTTGTCTCAAGAAAACAAGAGTGAGAAATAGCCCACAGACTAGAAGAAGGCATGTGCAGTACTAAGCTTTATTCTGAACTTGCTGAAAGTCTGAAAATCTGACAGAAGTCTCTTTTCTAAGGCTATGCATATATAATTTCAAAAGAAATTCTACCTAAAAGAAAAATAGACACAAGTCTTCAACTGCCTCTTTTTTATAAGAAGATATACAACCACAACAAGATAGCACTTTACACGCCCTAGAATTGTTAGAATCAAAATGTGAAATAATAAGTGTTGGCCAGGAGAAATCAAAACTCTCATACACTGTGAGTGAAAATGTGAAATGGTATAACCACTTTGGAAAACAGTCTATTAATTCTTGAAATGATTAAAGACAGTTACCATATGACCCATTTGGCTCTAGAGAAATGAAGACATGTGTCCCCTCACAAACTTCTACATGAACGTTTATAGCAGCAAGATTATGACAGGAAAAAGGTGGAAACAATCCAAATGTTCATTAACAGACCAATGGATAAAAAATTGTGACATATCCATACAAATGACTATTATCTGACCATAAAAAAGAAACACTGAGGTTACAACTCCAGTGAATCTTGAAAACATAAGTGAAAAAGTCTACACATGACCATATTCATCTGAAAATTCAGAATGAAAAATCTGTAGAGACAGAAAGTATGTTATTGGCTGTTTAGGGCTAGGCAGGGAGCGTGGGGGAGTAAAGGATGATAGCTAAAGGATGTGAGGTTTCTTTCTGAGGAGATGAATATGGTGATGGTTGCATATATCTATGAATATGCTAAAAACCTTGAACTGTACACTTTAAATGGGTGAATTGTATCTCAATAGAGCTGTTTTTTAAAAAAAAGAAGATAGACAAATAACCAATAAAAATTTAAGTGCTAAACTTTGTTACTAAGAAAACACAAATTAAAAGCCAGCGTTATGTTAACTAGAGTTATGTTAACATTAGTTAAAATAATGGCTAATGTAAGCAAACCAGAAAATACCAAAGTGTTGGCAATGTGATGCAGAAAACTAAAATTCCCTATTCATTCTAGTTGAGAGTGTAACTCAGTAGGTAGGGAATATGGCCGGCTAGAAGCAGCCCCCATAAGCACTGCTCTTAAGGAGAGGATGGAAAGTTGCAGGTGTTACCTACAGATACTTTTCTTGGAAAGAACATTGTAAACGTCCAAGAAGTGATGGAGGGAGTGAAGGAAAAGGTGACAGGAAGATTCACTCGGCAAGACTGAAGGCATTTGGAAGGGCAGCACCCAGGCCTGGGGAAGGTTAGGAAGACAGAGCTCTGGAGCTCCATGCTCACCTCGGAGGGTGTACACCTCGAGCTGTGAGGTGGGTTTCTCTACCACCACAGACCTCTGGACAGACTGGGGAGCTGCTTAGAGTATTTGCACTGGGAAGTACGTGCAGCAGGATCTATCTGGTGGCTGCAGGTCACGGGTTGTGCTGCTGATGCCATCCTGGGCTCTCCAGAGCTCAGGGCCAGGTCTGCGCCGAGCGTGGTTTTGCCGCAGCGATGTTGGCACCACCCCTATCGTGCACGTGGCTGGGAGCCTAACACCTCTCACCTCCACCGCCCTCCCCACACGGCTCTGCCTCTGTGATTCCCAGTTCCGGCTCTGAGGCTCTTGCTGCGCCCAGGTTTCCAGAACCCCTGCTGGGTCCACAACACTGCCCGGGGGTTCCATCCTTGTACTCTTGTACTTGGACCCCCCCCAAGACCTCACCCCTGAGTTTCCATCTTTGCCTCTGAGCCCCCTAAACCACCTGAAGTCCAATGCTCTGCCGGGGACTTCCCAGACTCTAGCTGCCATTACACCGGAACCTGATTGGAGCAAACAAATGCCCACAGCCCAGATACCACGGGCTGGTGCCTAGATAGCGTCACCCAGCTGCCACTGTCACCTCCATGGGGAGACCTCAGGTAGAGCAATCCCCCACAAGGCCAGAGTCCATGGAGAGGGTCTCACCCAGCCCCCGTCTGGGACATCCAACGTGGGAAACAACCCTCTACCTCCACATGAAGATGATCTGGTACTGACAATAAGGGTTTCTAAAGCGGGAAGTATGTATGACCCAGGAAAGCTGGTATAGGCTCGGCACCTGTGGCTCAAGGGGCTAAGGCGCCAGCCACGTACACCTGAGCTGGTGGGTTCGAATCCAGCCCGGGCCGGCCAAACAACAATGACGGCTGCAACCAAAAAAATGTCCGGGCGTTGTGGCAGGCGCCTGTAGTCCCAGCTACTCGGGAGGCGGAGGCAGGAGACTCGCTTGAATCCAGGAATTGGAGGTTGCTGTGAGCTGTGATGCCACAGCACTCTATACAGGGGGACAGCTTGAGGCTCTGTCTCAAAAATAAAAAATAAATTTAAAAAAAAGAAAGCTGGTATAGGCTCGATGCCTGTAGCTCAGCAGCTAGGGAGACAGCTACATACACCAGAGCTGGCGGGTTCAAACCCAACCCAGGGCCTGCCAACAACAATGACAACTATAACAACAACGACAAAAAACAGCCAGGCATTGTGGCAGGTACCTGCAGTTCCAGCTACTTTGGAGGCTCAGGCAAGAGAATCAAGTAAGCCCAAGAGTTTGAGGTTGCTGTGAGCTGTGATGCCACGGCACTCTACTCAGGGTGACAGAGTGAGACTCTGTCTCAAAAAAAAAAAAAAGAATGCTGGTATAATGTTCCGCCTGCTGTTTACATGAGTGCTTTCTTTTTTCTTTTTCTTTTCTTGAGACAGAGTCTCACTTGGTCACCTGAGTAGAGGGCCATGGCATTATAGCTCACACCAGCCTCAAACTCTTGATCCCAGTGATCCTCTGGCCTCAGCCTCTGACAACACCAAGCTAGTTTTTCTATTTTAGTAGAGACAGAAGGGAGTCTTGCTCTTGCTCAGGCTGATCTCAGACTCCTGAGCTCAGACAATCCACCCATCTCCACCTTGGCCTCCCAAAGTGCTAGGATTACAGGCATGAGCCGCAGTGCCTGGCCTTACAAGGGTGGTTTCAGTTTGTGAAAATTCACTGAACTACACAGTAAGGATATACAGTATCGCTCCAGAGTCTGAATGCCCCAGAACTCAAACAACTTGAATCCAAATGAAAAATTCAAACCAATTTTGCCCAAAATCCAAATGCTGCTTTGGAATCCAAACGCCCAGCATGTTGTCCATGTGTTTTTATGTATATGTTTCCCCAGCAGTTGGGCCACCTAGGAGTTCTGTCATTTAGTTTCTTGTCGGAAGCTGTAGTGAAAGCGTCTTGTGTAATTTTTCACTGCTAGTTTTATGTTTTTGTGCCTGTTCTGTGTATGGGTGTTTTATATAACAACTAAGTGTATTTGTTGTGGGTCCTAAAAGTGTAGCAAGGAAAATAAGAGTAAGAGGAAAGCTATTAGAACTACAATTGAAATTAAGAAAGATCTTCTGGGGTGGCACCTGTGGCTCATCGAGTAGGGCGCCAGCCCCATATACGGAAGGTGGCAGGTTCAAGACCAGCCTCAGCCGAACTGCAAAACAGAAAAAAATAGCCGGGCATGTGGTGGGCGCCTGTAGTCCCAGCTACTCGG
>CAUYON010155856.1:0-23573 GCA_963573935.1 Arctocebus calabarensis | reverse complement strand
AGTCCCAGCTACTAGGGAGGCTGAGGCAAGAGAATCGCTTAAGCCCAAGAGCTGGAGGTTGCTGTGAGCAGTGTGACGCCACGGCACTCTACCCAGGGCGATAAAGTGAGACTCTGTCTCTACAAAAAAAAAAAAAATTATATGATTGTATGTATTTTACAAACGTTTTGAAGGATGTACCATTAACTATTGAATAGTAGTCACATTTGGGGGCAGGAGTTCTGTGTGATTTTGCAGAATAATGTCTTAAAAAGTTGAAATTGATTCAAGGACTGTCTATCCAGTAAAGGCTTTATGAGGAGTATTTCCTTCATGTTAGTTCGCTTAAAAGCCATTCACATGGTCCTAAGAGCAATGAGTTGCATGGTCAGGATTTGTGGGCAGGGAACTGACTAAGAAATTAGTAAAAAAGGCAATTAGAAATTAATTTACTTCTAGTTCTGGTTTTTCCACAGGCTTTTATAATTTTTGCCAAGTCAACTATATTCAATGCTTCAGTTTGTCTGTCTGAAAAATAGGAAGTGTAAAGTTGAACTGAAATAAAATAATACTAAGTGCTTCTGTACATAAATGTCAAGTAGTCTTTTGTTGCCTCTTCATTTCCTTTGTGATTTTTAAATTTACTTATTAATTAATTATTTACTTATTTATTAATTATTTTGTGATACAGAGTCTTACCCTTGCACTAGGCTAGAGTGCTGTAGCATCATCTTACCTCACACAGCCTCAAACTCCTAGGTTTAAGCGATCCTCCTGCCTCAGCCTTCTGAGTAGCTGGGACTACAGATACCCACCATAACACCAGCTAATTTTTCCATTTTCAATATAGATGGTGTCTCACTCTTGCTCAGGCTGGTCTGAACTCCTGAGCTTCTCCCACCTCAGCCTCCCAGAGTGAACCACCACGCCAGGCCTTGATTTTTTAAAAAGACAGTTATCTTTAAGATTAAGTTATTCTAAGAATACTATTTTTGCATTATTAATGCAAATGATTTTTGACTGAATGATTTTTTCTTATTATATTTCTTATTAGAAGTTTGTCTTATGAAAAATAATTTTCTCCCCTTTTGACTATTTTGTCATAGCTAAAAGAGCACTTCTTTGGTGAACGGTAGGAAAATTATGCAGAACAGTTTTCCTAATGCAGCTATTCTCATTTTGAGTCTTTATCAGCTCCTTCTCTTGCATGTTCTTTGATTTTTTTCAGGCTTCTATTTCTTTTGCATGAATGGGTTCATCTTAGGCTTATACTTCTTTTGGACTCAGTGATAATTAATAAAGACCTTGCTGTATTTTTTCAGATTAGAATGGCACTGCTATTTTCTCATGGTTAGGTTGTTTTCTTATGATTCTTGCTTTTCAGTGCAATAGATGAAACCAGTAGTGACATGGAGGGGTGGTTGGTGAACTTTTTATGTACATTAGGCCTTTGGTCTTCCATTATTTCCCTTAGATTCTGTAAGAGATTTTTCTTTTCTTATTGCAGGCCACAGATATAGTAATCGCCCATTTTTTTTTAATGCCTCTGATGTATGACTAGGTGGTCATACATCTTATATACATTACACTGCATACATAATGACAGCTGAGTTTGAGAATAAATCACAAGTACTAGGAACAAATCTATTTATCTAATTTTTTATATTCTACTTCATGATGCTGTTTTGGAAAAAGTGCTGACATTTTTCCAACACGTACATCAGTGTATGGACTATGATATGTCACTCAGGGTTCATTATGCTCAGTGGCGCTTCAGCCTGAGAAGGTCACCTCCAGGCAAGGACAGCATTAAGGCATTTCTGGTATCCCTTGGTATGACACTGGGCCATTAAGGCATGTGTCTAAAGGGCTTCCAAAGCACTTGGTAGGTCAGTACCATATAAACATAATTAATGGTCATTAGTTAGTTTTGTTTAATTTACTGATTATATTCTCATCAATTCTATAAGTAATATAATAAACAAATCTTAAATAAGCCCATAAGAAAGGATAAATTAGAATTCAACTAGTAATACTAATCAGAGTTAAGAATAAAAATCTCTGGAAAGACTCTGAACATTTAAATCAAAGTTGTCCAGTAGAAATATGATGCAAACCATTTTTAAATGACTAAATTTAAAATGTTCTAGTCCTTATTTTAAAAATAAAGTGGAACAGTTGGCATTACAATGTATTTTATTTTACTTGATATAGTCCAAATAGTATCTCAACACACAATTTTAACAATTATTGAGATATTTTATATATATATTTTTATACCAAGTCTTTGAAATTTAGTATGTGTTTTATTCTTCTAGCACCTCTCAATTTGGACTAGTTACATTTCAAGGGCTCAATAAGCCATATGTGGAGGTTACCATCTTGGACAGTATAGGTCTAGATAAGCTGGAATTAGGCTTCTAGTTTTTATTTTTTTAATCTTGATGGGAGATATAGAATGACTAGCATGGTATTATTATTAGAGTAATTTATAGGTATTTAGAATGATAACCAAATCTAAGGACACACAGCCAGCCACCACTTAATCTTAATAAAAGAAATGCAATGGATACATTGCTGATTTAATGCCAAGGTGTAAAGAAAAAATACAAGCTGCTAGTGACTTCTATTATGCAACAAATAAAACTACAACCCACAAATCCAAAGGGAAAAGTAAAAGTAATGAGCTTTGGTTGGAATAAGACCAATGTCGGAACCAGTTTGACCACACAAGCATTTCCTGCAGTCTCTTGGGGAGATGGATTTTAGGGCCACACTCTAGGCCTGAGGGCACAGAGCCAAAGGGCAAACTCTAGATCTCCCAGATGTGAGCTTTTATATTTTGTCCATCTGTCAGTCTCTTCAGGAATCTTGGTGAACTGACAATCAAACCTGTGGGTGGACGTACGACAGGGCTGTTGTAGCACCACGCTGCAGTCACTGGTAGAACTAGCTTGCATGTATGCAGCTTTCAGTTTTTTAAAGGGTGTGTCATTTATTCTTCCACAACATTTTAAAGCAGGTTTTACTAATTATGGCACAGCCAAAAAATTTCATTTCAGCACATGACATAGAGCAATTAATAAGCAAGGAATTATGCCTGGTTTCATGAGATAATGGTAATACCTTGAGAACTCAGACGTATAAGACCTCACAAATCTAACTCCTGAAAAATAACCATTTGAATCATTTGGTCTGAGGGTAATAAACTCAGGTCTGCTTCAGGCATATGCCAAAATCTTGCTGCTTGGCCAAGTCCATCTGCTTCTTTACCCTGGGAAACTAGACCCTGTGCATGAGCTAAGCTGAGTTCCTGGGTTCTTTTTAGCCTTCCCACCAAGCTTTCCAGAGGGAAGAGAAAAAGATAATTGACAATCACTTTCACTCTCTTCCTTCTCCAGCCAAAACACTGCTTGATCCTTTGACTAAAGTTTTACAACCCTTTTTTAAAATCTCACAGCACACTTCAACCTACAGTTAAATTTCTGTGGCACACTTAAATTATGTTGATTTTTTAAAAAGAGTGAAAAAGAAGAATATACTTATTGTGCATTGAACTTCTTTCAAAAATAATTAATGATCTTTAAAAATTTTCATAGCACACCTAAGAGCTTATTTCAATGGCACACCAGTTGAAAATCACTGCCTCAGACTCTGACCTATGTCAGAGCTCTACTTGTAGGAAGTGAAATAGTCTATGCAGATGATGGTGAAGGGCGGGTATAACCTTGACTTCTCCATAGAGGTCAGCATGAGATGGGGCAGAGCATATGACTAAAGTATTCCCACTCTTACCTTAAGTCAATTTGTTTAACATTCAAGTTTAGTGAACCAGAGTTGTTGCTACCTGTTTCAAGAGAGATGACTGAAGCTTTTGTTGTTGTTGTTAGTTTTTGTAACTTCTCCAGTCCTCAGCATTGCTCCTATTTAACTTGAACAAACATGAAGGGCATTTTTACCCATATTGTTGTATACAGTTGTGCTTTTTTATTGTCCTCAGACATTACTGAAATGTAACAGGTAATGAGCTAAATTAGCAGCAAATTCATTTTAAAGTCATGTTATAAAATGGTCAAGAATTTGACCTTATTCCCTCAATTTGTGCCTAGCTATTGTTGAACCAAATTTGCACCCTTTCTCTATGCAATCATGAGGCACTTAATAATGGTGATAATGTTCTGAGAAATGTGCTGTTATGATCCCATTGTGGGAACATCATAAATGGAATCTTACAAACTTAGATGCATGGCCTACTACACATCTAGGCTGTGTGGCATAGTCTGTGGCTCCCAGGCTACAAACCTGTACAGTAAGCTACTGAACTGAATGCTGTAGGCAATTGTAGCACAAAGGCATTTGTATATCTAAGCATAGAAAAAGGATAGTGAGAATCTGGTATAAAAGATAAAATGGGGTACAGCTGTAGAGGATACACTATGATCTTACAGGACTGTGGGTGAGTGAAAGGTGAGTGAATGTGAAGGCCTAGGGCATTACTCTACACTCTTAGACTTTATAAACACTATATAGGTAGGCTGCACTAAACTTATAAGACATATGTTTCTTTCTTCCATAATAAATTAACTTGCACTTACTATAACTTTTCTTAATATATTATTTGATCCTTTTAGCTTTTTGACTCTAGTAACAGCACTAGCTTAAAGTCCAAACATCCTGCACAGCTGTACCAAAATATTTTCTTTATATTCTGTAAGATTATTTCTGTTTTCATTTTATTTTTATTTTTTATTTTTTTGCAGTTTTTGGCCAGGGCTGGGTTTGAACCTACCACCTCTGGCATATGGGGCCAGCACCCTACTCCTTTGAGCCACAGGTGCCACCCTACGTCTGTTTTTAAAATGTTTTATTTTGTAAACTTTTTTTTGTTGAAAACTAAGACCCACATGCATGAGCCCTGTGCTGTACACAGGGTCGGGATCATGAATATCACTGTTTTTCACCTCCACATCTTGGCCCAATGGAAGGTCTTCAGTGGTAATAACAGATACAGAGCTGTCTCCTTCTGGATACCTCCTGAATGATCTGCCTGAGACTGTTACCTTTTTTTTTTTTTTTTTTTGTAAGCAGGACAAATTCTCTCTAAAATAAAGATGTAAGATATAGTAGAGTAAATACATAAACCAGTAACATAATTGTTTATTGTCATTATCAAGTACTATATCTAATTGCATGTCCTAGCAGAGTGGTAGGTTTGTTTACACCAACATTACCATGAGCACCTACATAATGCATTACACATTAGGATGGCTCAGATACACCAGGCGATAGGCATTTTTTAGCTTCTTTATAATTGTCATATATGCTGTCTATTTTCTGAAATGTTACGTGGCACATATTTTGTACCAGATTTATTGCAACAAATTTTGATCAAATGGTATAATTTTAATAGTGTAAAAGTGCCTGAAATTTATTCTTTCACCTTTTATACATATTTGATACTTCGTATTATAGAATTTATCTATTTTCAGATCAATTATTTGTTGTTATATAAATATGAAAATTCCTACTTTTGTTAACAAATTCTGGATGTTCCCCTCTGCTTCTGCTTGGTACAAGGTCCCACCTCTGGCACGTGATTGGTTTCCAGAACAGGTTATGTTCCTTCAGCTTTTTCTACTTCCCTAAATTATTAGAGACCATCAGGAATCACTTTACCATTATTTTCCTAATGGAGAGAAACTTCAAGGGTTAACAAAGTTTTTCTTTCTTTCTTTTTTTTTTTTTATTTTTGGGACAGATTTTCACTCTGTGCTATGAGTAGAGTGCCATGGCATTATAGCTCAAACTCTTGGGTTCAAAAGATGCTCTTGCCTTAGCCTCCTGAGTAGCTGGGACAATAGACACACACCACAATGCCTATCTAGTTTTTCTATTTTTAATAGAGATGGGTCTTGCTTTTGCTCAGTCTGGTCTCGAACTCCTGAGCTCAGGTAATCCACCCACCTGGGCCCCCCAGAGTGCTAGGATTACAGGCTAGAATTGTTTTCTTTTTCTTTTCATTGAGACAGTCTCACTCTGTCTCCCTAGGGTTGAGTTATATGTCATCATAGCTCACAGCAACTTAAAACTCTTGGGCTCAAGAGATCTTCCTGCTTTGACCTCCTCCTCCTCCTAGGATTAGAAGTGCCCACCACAATGCCTGCTAGTTTTTCTATTTTTAGTAGAGAAAAGGTCTTTCTTTTGCTCAGGTTGACCTCAAGTGATCCTCCTGCTTCAGCCTCCCAGAGGGCTAGGGTTGCAGGCCCCACCACGCCAAGCCATTAATAGAGTTTTGGAAGGTCATTTGTGTGGCTTTTGTTTTTAAAGTGAGAGAGACTTCACATGGTTGTGATCAGAAAGAAAAGTTCACTGGAGAAGGGGAGAAGGTTTTATCATCTTTAACTTCAGTAACCTAGATGAGAATGTTTATGAGATCATGATGATACAGACGTTTCTTTTGATCAAAAATCAAAGTGATAGAAAAGAAGAAAAAGAGAAAAGATGATGGAGTTTATATCAGACACCCATAGTCTAAGTTAGGTGTTATAAAAGATGTGGTTACATTTAAGAGTGGATTTGAGGGAAGTAGTTTTGATAACAGTGGAAAAAATCTAGAGCCTCTCTTGTTGGAGGGTAGAGGGTGGTTTTAAACTCTAGCTTCACTTTGCAGCCACCTGTGACTTTTCAAAAAATACCTATCAGGCTGTCAGGACCCTACATCAGACTAATTGAATCTCTGAGGCATGCCATGTTTTAGAAGCCCCAGAGGTTTCTAATGTGCAGCCAGGGTTGAGAATGTACTAGTGTGGTATTGTACTAGGGTGGTACTTCCTCCCTGCAGACCCGAGTTAGGAGTGTGAGGGCAGGACCAGGAATTTTGTGAAGCTTTCCTGGTGGCTCTGAGAATCATTGCCCTGGAGAACCAGGGTTAGAGATCGCCAAAGCAGGAGTGATGGGAGATGGAGGGATTTGCCTTGGAAACTCAGGATGTTCTTTTTCAATCTCGGCACATTTCTTTAAAAAAAAAAAGCATAAAGCAACAAAAATGTATTCCTGCACAATTCTAAAGGCCCAAATTCTGAAGTGTAAATGTAAGAAGGGCCATACTCTCCCAGGAGTCTGTAGGGGGATATCTGTTTCATGCCTCTCTCCTAGCCTCTGCTCCTTTTCGGCCTTTCTTGGCTTATAGCTACATCACTCAATTTCTACCTCTGTCTTCACATCACCTTCTTTCATGTGTGTCTGTTCTCTGTTATTTGCCACTGGGTTTAGGTCTCTGATAATCCAGGAAGATCATCTCATCTCAAGATCCTTAATTGTATCTGAAAGACCCTTTTTCCAAATAAGGGAACATTTGCAGATTCTGGGCATTATGAATGTATCTTTTTCAGGGAGACACAATTCAACCTCTTATAGCAGGACAGAAGCATCCCAGAACCACCTGGGGGTGGTTTCCCATCATTCTGAATAAGAAGAGTTGATAAATAATTGAATGCAAAAATTTCTTTTCTCTATTTTCCTCCACCACAAGTATTCCACACTCTCTACCTGGTGTTAGAATGATTCTTACAAGGAGATAAAACAAAAGCTTGTCAGACTTTTATGATATAGACTATAATCAGTAATCAGGATGTCTTGCCCTTTCAATCCCAGTTGAAGTACAGCAGTTGTCAATCTTGGGAAGATTTTAGAAACTACCATTGCCGGCTGGGCATGGTGGCTCACTCCTATAATCCTAGCAGTCTTTCAGGCTGAGGCAGATGGATCGCTTGAGTTCGGGAGTTCAAGACCAACCTGAGTAAGTATAAGACCCCATTTCTACTAAAAATAGAAAAATAAGCCTATGTTGTGGCAGGTATCTATAGTCCCAGCTACTTGGGAGGCTGAGGCAAGAGGATTGCTCAAGCCCAAGAGTTTGAAGTTGCTGTGAGCTATGATGATAACACGGCAATCAACCTAGGGCAAGAGAGTGAGACTCTGTCTCAAAATATAAATAAATAAATAATATATAAACAAATGAGTAAATAAATACTAGCAGTGCCCAAAGCTTAATGCAAATTAATTAAAGCACAATGGGGAGCAGCAGTTTCAAAATGAATGCCACCTTATTGAAAGGTCAGGCAGGATGGAGTACCCACTAACGGAAGGGAGTAAATTTATCACTAAATTCTCCTTTCAAATGAGGAAGGAAGCACCTGAGTAGAATGTTAACACTGGCCCAGTCCACCTTGTTTCTGTGCACAACAAGTATCCACCTCAGTTTCTTTCTCCCAACCCTGCTTGCTTCATTCCACCTTGGTGAGAAAGCGAACTTTTCCCTTTGTGATTCTATCCCTTTCCACTGCCCCAGGCACAAAGTTGGACAGTTAAGTTCATGAATGCATTCTAGAAAAAGTGCTATGGCTCGGCGCCTGTGGCTCAACGAGCTAAGGCGCCAGCCACGTACACCTGAGCAGGCGGGTTCGAATCCAGCCCCCAGGCCCACCAAACAACAATGATGGCTGCAACCAAAAAATGGCCAGGCGTTGTGGCGGGTGCCTGTAGTCCCAGCTACTTGGGAGACGGAGGCAAGAGACTCGCTTGAGCCCAGGAATTGGAGGTTGCTGTGAGCTGTGATGCCACAGCACTCTACCCAGGGTGACAGCTTGAGACTCTGTCTCAAAAAAAAAAAACAAAACAAAAAAACAAGAAAAAGTGCTACATACTTCGTTGTTGAATATCATTATGGTCACCTTCAAAGTACTCCCGTTGGGAAACTATGCACTGACACCAGTGCCTAGAATACCCTTCAAAACACTTTTTCTAGGATAAGTTTACAAACTTAATTGTCAGCCCTTGTATAACAACAGCTTTGATGGCCATTCTAGAAAAATCATTCCAAAATTACCTGGAAGAGTGGACTTGGCACTGGCATTGGTGGATAGCTTCTAAAGGCAGTACTTGGAAGGTGACCATAGTGATATTCAGCAATGAGTTACGTAGCACTCTTTCTAGGAAGAATTTGTGAAATTAATTGTCTATTCTTTGTATATCATGCCACCACCAGCAGCACAAAAATTAACACATTAACTATCATGTGAGTTGTATTTAACTTACACTAATTTTGAGCCTAGGGCCTTGTGAAGCAAGACTCATGTGTCTTTTGACCTGTCTTGACCTAATAAAACATTGTGGTCCCAAGGGAAAAAAAAATTTTGTAGTGTGGCAGTCAATGTTAAAAAAATAAGTTATTTGGAAAAGGTGCCAACTTTATAAGGTTATTTACTGTTGCCAAATCACAACTAACTTTAATTAAAATTCAAGATTTTGAGAGTTTTATAAGTTTGTAGTGAATTTGGCTAAAATATAAGCATCTGGCTGTTCCAATGTTTTCTTAATGATTTTGATAACATCTTAGTTTTCTTTTATGCACATATAGAAAAAAATGAAAAATTTTATAAAATGGTACTTTAAGACCTGAAAAAGTTATAAAAATGAAAATATATGGTATACTGGCTAGCATATGGAGATATAGGGATAGTTTGCATGAAACCATAAGAATTTTAGAAGAAAATCTCTCCTAGACATTGGCCTAGGCAAAGCATTTATGAAAAAGACCCCAACAGCAATCATAGTAACAACAAAAATAAATAAGTGGGGAAGAAGCAGTGGTGGGTCTGACAGTGGTTCCAGCTGTGGGACAGGCAGTAGTCATAGCAGCATGTTGGATAAACAAATATTAAGCATGGACATTCTGGACAGGGTTTCCAAGACAGTGGATTAGAGGCAACTCCTCAGCAGCCTCTCCCTAGAAAGTTGGGGAGAAATGTTACCAGCTGCCCCCTTTGCATCCTCATTCAGAGATAGCATTATATAGTAATGGAGTTATAGCATGGGACACCAGGGTGGCAAAGATAAAGAGGGAAGAAAGTCAGTACAGAAAGTGAGTGAAGAGGAGAATGGTAGTCCAGGGGCAGAAACTCCAGGTGAATCACTGTGTGATCTGGGCTGCTGAGAGGCCACTGCCACTCCCACAAACCCCTGCTGGTGTGGTCCAGGGACTGACCTGAACCCTGGACCCTTTAGAGCAGGGCACTAAAGAGGATTATATCAACCACAGTTATTTATTATTTTTGCATTTATTTTATTAGTATTACCATTTTCCCTTTTTTAAACTTTTATTTTCTTGTATTGCTAAACTACAGGGGCATTGTAACTCAATAGCCTAGAGTTGAAGAAGCAAAAAGGGAAGGAGGCAAAAGAGAGAAGAAAAGAGAGGAAGAAAAAAAGAAGAAACCACATATGAGGAGAAACTAGCAAAGGAACTCTGGCAACATGAAGAACCAGAACAGGTCAACTCCCCCAAGGGACCACAAAAGAACTACAGCAGAAAATTTTAACCATAAGGAAATTGGTGAAATGAAAGAAGTGGCATTCAGGGTATGATAACAAGATGATTGTAATTAAAGAAAAATTTGAAAACCAGGAAAAAAAGTCCAAAAATTGACTCAAAATATGAATGAAATTAAACACAAAATCATCAAATATCTGGATAAAGTTGGGAAGGATATAACAAAGCTTAAAAAATTGAAAGAGACATTCAAGGACTTTCAAACATAGCATCAAGTTTCAACGATAGATTAAATAAGAGGAAGAAAGAATCTCTCTGCCTGCCCTACCAAATTTAATTCATCTACCCTACCAAATATGAAGTACGAGGAAGGGGATGGTGGTTATATGTAAATATAAAATGGTCATATGGCCAAATGTCCTGCTCCAGTTTAAGGCACACATTTCTCTTATTTGATTTCTACTTCCTTGGTGTTAATCATAACCTCTGACCTGGCTCCCATCATACACACCCATGTCTGGACCCAGAAACAAACACATTTATTGTTGCAAATCTATAGACCTAGGTCACCCTCACATGGTTCTATATACAAGTCTGCCTTTAAATCTCAGAACGAACTAGCTTTTGTTCCCCCTGATCTCCCAGAAACCTGGGAAGGTAGATGAAACCATTACTGTTTGTGATGTTAGGCTTTGAAGGGTTTGCTCTTGTGAACTCCTCTTGAAGAAAGAAGCTTCTATTTACTGTGGCTAGGACTTAACCCATAATTGCAATTTATTCCCAGTTTAAAGGTAGACCAGACACTATCTGGTGAACCACAAGCTCTTCAATATAAACATCCTCAACTAATCTGGTTTCTTTGTCAATTAACCCTCACAACAGCCCTTACAGGCTGCCTTGTAAATTAGGGTATTTCAGGCAGTGTTTATCATCTCAGAATTGTCTTAAAACCCTGGCGTTTGTCTAAATATAAAATGTGTAAACCTCATTGTTTTGGACATTTTTCTTGTAGTTTATAGCTATGTTTTTGAAATGTAGTTTACAACTGTGGTTTAAGGTATACATAAATCACCCAGGATCTTTTTAAAACATAGATCCTAAGTCAGTAGTTCTGGGGTGGGGTCTGAGATTCTGTGTACGTAACAAACTCTCACATAATTGATCTGTGACCTACATTTTGAAAAGCAAAGGTCCAATACTATGTGGAATTCCGTAGTGTGGAAAATTGATCCCTTATTCACTGAGTCATTTTTTTTTTGAAGATGGAGTTATCCCTATCTCTAAAAATGTGTTTACAAATGATAGCTGGATATTGAGTCCTCATCCAGAAACATCCTCGCTCTTCCTCAGCCTTCTGAGCCAAGGCAACATGTTTCCACCATGGCTTCTCTTCAGTTGTTCTGCCCCACAACAGTCTGTTCCTCTTTTCATATAATATTTGGCTTATTAAGAGCTATGTTTTTTATGTGTGCTCTCTTTTTTGCCCAATATAGATTGTAAGTTCCTATGGGAAGGGACCAAATCTTGTTCATTTATTAACCCCCAACACTGCTAACATAACGCTGCACATCTAATAACAGAATAATACAAACTTCTATTACAGAGGAAGCAAGTACATCCCTTATTCACTGTACTTCACTCATTTTTTTTTTCTTTCTTTCTTTCTTTTTTTTTTTCCAAGTGAAGCAGTGGAAGTGGAGAAGGAGCAAGGAATCTGTAACTGGTTGTGATCAATTAGTTGTAAATACAACTGTACTGGGACCAGCCTCTATCTTTTTTATACATTTTCTCACTTAGTCTTTCAGAAAGCCTGTGAAGTTCCTATCATTTTACAGGTACACAAACTGAGGCCCAGATATTGGTACTCTGTTAATTAAGTCAATTTACCCAGTAGTGGTGGCAGGATTTGAACCCAGCTTTAACTCCACAGTCCATGCTCTTTTCTTTCTGACACATCACACTATTCCCCACAATAGTGGATACTTAAATCCTGTGAGCTAACTTGTTTGAAGCAGAATTGAAGCAGAGACTTTACCTTTTTCTTCTCTTTTTTTTTTAATGGTAGAAACATCTGTCTGAGGAATCACCAAGAGGAATTTCAGGAAAGGATTCTGATCTAACCACTGTTACTTTAGTCATGCTAGATTCCTAGACTTCAGCAGCTTTCAGGCTGCTGGAAGTGCCTTGTGCTGTCTGAAGCTTGGCAGCTCTGACAAGGCCATTTTCAATGCTTCCACCCAAATTAGTGGCTACGTGGTTGTCTAATGCTCACCATCACTTCTTTGCTTCATTTACTTCACTTGTCTTTCTGTCCTCTCAAACTGAGGAAGACTGATGTGGTGCTTACATACTTACTCTACTCAGGTACCAGTTGGTAGTGAAGTAGTTGTTTTATAATTCAACATGTTTTATGACTTGTAGCCTGCCTTATGTCAATTTCACCTATAAGAGGACATATACTTATATCTAGATGGACTGCAGTGCAAGCTGTCTGTGCTGATGTTCAGTAGTCCATTATTTTCAAATAAAATACAGAAATGCGTAACTTAAGTAAAGTTTTAGGAGAAAAAATATCCACTTTCTCCTCTTCATTATTCTGTCCTGGTAGGAGTTCATGAATAATATACAGAATGTGTGAGGACTGTCTCAGGCTTCTCATAGCCCTTTACCTAGCATCTTCCACTGCTGTGGCCTCTTATTAAGTGCAATTTCAGTGAAGAAAAACAAAAAGAATTTTGTACACCCAGTAGGATTTTATCTGTGCAAAAGCATTCAAATGTCATTAGGCCTTTTCTGATAAATCTTATAATTCAACAACTAGAATTTTTCTTATAATAGCTATTGCTCTGAAAGAATACTAGAGAATGAAATTGCTTCTGTGGGCAGCAGTCAAGGACAATGGTTCTGAGCGTGCTTTCTAAAGAAGTTAGCCTGAGTCCACTGCTTACTATCTGAGTGGTCTTAGACAATTAATTCACTTAACCTGTCTTAAGACTTCTTCCCCATCTCCTGTAAAATGAATATAAAAATAGCTCTTATCAGGATGAAATTAGATAACTAGGGTAAAGCACTTGATCTTTAGGAAGAACTCAGTAAATGCTACCTTTTATTATTTTACTTTTTTTCTTGACCTCTCTTACTAGAATCAAAATTCTGGAAGATCGTGGGCTGTGAAGTACTAATTGGTTCGCTTAATTGTTGGACTTTTGTTAAAAGAAGTTATTTGAATAAAAAGGTTAATATTTTGGAGCTAGGATTCAGTTTATGTTTGTATCTGAGTTTTCTTTTTCAATCTTGATGTCTGTTATTCATATGCGTCATTGTGGTTTGGCTTTATTTTTCCCTCATGAGCAATTATTTAATTCTGGCTGCACAACTAACTGTATTGTATACTGACTTTTAGAATTTTTAAAGATTTGATGTTCCTACTGGGGAGAAATTTTGAATTATTTAACCACTTTCCCTTTGAGCTTCTCATCCACAGATGGGTCCAGTCACAGAGAGCTACAAATATATTAGCATGAAAGGAACTAGAAAAATGATACTACACAAAATAAACTAGCAATGTATTTGGTTGTTTTTATTTTTTTAATACATCAACATAGATTTGGAGTATGTTAAGCTATGATATATTTGCTTGGAAGCTTAATAAATAACTACCACAGGAAATTTATGTCTTTTCAACAGACATATTTTTTCCTGAATCCAGGATTACCTATACAGCTCTTAAGTTAAACCCTATTCTCTTTATGTGCATACTTAGACATTGAAGCATAGACTATTTATTCTTATGGGTCAAGACCCTGTAAAAATTAATGAGATGTGTCAGAATAGTGCCTTTGGGGATGACAAAACTCGTGGTACAATTCTAGATGGAAGACAAGTCAAGTTCTGCCATCAGAGGGCATTACTGGCCTAAGTCACTAGGAAAAGCTTTTCAGCCCTGGAGATGCCTTGTTATGGACTACCCATAAGAACAAACTGAGCATGTTTTTAAGTTGTATAAGTTATATACAAGGCTATGTCGAAATTATTTTTAGATCCCTTCTATACTGTTCCAAACTCCTTTGTAAAGTGGGCTCTGTTTTAATATAAAATTTAAATATAAAAGATGAGTGATTTGCTTTACCAAAGGCCTTTTTTTTCACTGTGATATTTTTTATAGAATTCTTTTAAATCAAGATTCACAAACTCAAGTGCTTACAGGGGTCAAGCAGGATATATAATGAGTGAAATGGGTTGGATGGTGAACTAGAGCGTTCAATCCAGGAGCTAGACCTGGTCTCTTAAGTTCATTTACCCATCTTTAAATGGTGTGATAAAAATAACAATGAAATCAGAGCTGACAACTTTGACTTTTAGTCTGGGTTCTTCCACTTACTGGTCCTATAACATCAGTATCTTCATTAACAAAACAGGGGTTGAAATAAATGATCTCTACAGTGAGTTCCAGCTCTAAGCTTAACCATTTGTGTTTGCCATTCACTTTGCCTCTCTATCCTATGGAGTTCTAAGATATTGTGGAGAAGAAGCACAAAGAGACAAATGGAAAGAAACTTTCAGCTGATAATGACTAGAGGGAGAGCACTTAAGGGCTTTCTACTTTCCTCTCCTAAGGGAGACCTCTTAGACTTACTCCTTACTCCTGTCACACACCCTCACCCCCACCAAAATAAAAAATCTATAACTGGCAAAAATGATAAGTAGTGTGGGGAAGGGGGACTTCTCCTTGGCCATCTGCAGTTGAGCATGATGGCTTTGGACCACATGTGATGATGGAGCCACAGGATGGAAGCAGTCTGCCATCCTAAATCACTGCTCAGGAGAGAGGCACCTGCTGAGAACACTTCTGTTTTTTTCTTTCTTTATTTTTTATAGAGGCAGAGTCTCATTTTGTCACCCTTGGTAGAGTGCTGTGGTGTCACAGCTCACAGCAACCTCCAGCTCTTGAGCTTAGCGATTCTCTTGCCTCAACCTCCCAAGTAGCTGGGACTACAGGCACCTGCCACAATGCCCGGCTGTTTTTGGTTGCAGTTTGGCTGGGACCTGGTTCAAACAAGCCACCCTTGTATATGGGGCTGGCACCCTACCCACTGAGCCACAGGCGCTGCCCTGAGAACACTTGTTTTGATTTTGGGTTTTTTTTTTTGATAAAAACTTTTTTTTTTGCCTGTTTTAGGAGGTAAAGTCTCCATCTTTCTTTAAGGCTGCGTAATATTCCATGGTGTACATATACCACATTTTATTAATCCATTTGTAGGTTGATGGGCACCTGGGCTTCTTCCATGACTTAGTGATTATGAATTGTGCTGCAATAAACGTTCTGATACAAATATCTTTGTTATAATGTGATTTTTGGTCTTCTGGATATATACCTAGTAGAAATTATAGGATCAAATGGCAGATCTATTTTTAGATCTCTAAGTATTCTCCAAATATCCAAAAAGAACGTATTAGATGGCATTCCAACCAGCAATATAGAAGTGTTCCCTTTTCTCCACATCCATGCCAACATCTCTGGTTTTGGGATTTTGTGATGTGGGCTAAACTTGTTGGGGTTAGATGATATCTTAAAGTAGTTTTGATTTGCATTTTTCTGATGATTAAGGATGATGAGCATTTTTTCATGTGTGTGTAGGCTGTGCACCTGTCTTCTTCAGAGACGTTTCTCTTCAGGTTCCTTGCCCTCCATGAGATGGGATCACTTGTTCTTTTCTTGCTAATACTTTTGCGTTCTCTGTGGATTCTGATTATTAAACCTTTGTTGGAGGCATAACCTGCAAATATCTTCTCCCATTCTGAGGGTTGTCTGCTTGTTTTATTTATTACTGTGTTCTTGGCTGTACAGAAGCTTTTTAGTTTGATCAGGTCCCAGTAGTGTATTTTTGATGTTGCTTCAATTACCCAGGGAGTCCTCCTCATAAAATATTCACCCCAGCTGATTTCTTCAAGAGTTTCCCCTAACTTTCTTCTAGTATTTTGATAGTTTCATGTCTTAAATTTAAATCTCTACTCCAGTGAGAATCTATCTTAGTTAATGGTGAAAGGTGTGGGTCTAGTTTCAGTCTTCTATAGGTCGCCTGCCAGTTCACCCAGCACCATGTGTTAAATAGGAAATCTTTTCCCCACTGAATGTTTTTAATTGGCTTGTCAAAGATCAAATAACAGTAGGTAGCTGGGTTCATCTCTTGGTTCTCTATTCTGTTCCATACATCCACCTCTCTGTTTTTGTGCCAGTACCATGCTGTTTTGATCATTATCCATTTGTAGTATAATCTGAGGTCTGGTAGTGTAATTCCTCCTGCTTTATTTTTATTTCTGAGTAATGTCTTGGCTATTTGAGGTTTTTTCTGATTCTATATAAAATGATGTACTATTTTTTCAAGATCTTTAAAGTATGACAATGGAGCTTTAATAGTTATTGCACTAAAATTGTATATTGCTTTGGGTAGTATGGACATTTTAACAATGTTGACTCTTTTCAGCCATGAGCATGGTATGTTTTTCCATTTGTTGACATGTTCAGCTATTTCTTTTCTTAGAGTTTCATAGTTCTCTTTATAAAGATCTTTCACGTCCTTTGTTGGGTAAACTCCCAAATATTTCATCTTCTTTGATACTACAGTGAAAGGGATAGAGTCCTTGACTGTTTTTTCATCTTCACTATTATTGATATATATAAAGGTTACAGATTTATGAGTGTTGATTTTCTAACCTGAGACACTGCTGTATTCCTTGATCACTTCTAAAAGTTTCATAGTAGAATCCCTGGTGTTTTCCAGATATATAATCATGTCATCTGTGAAGAGTGAAAGTTTGATCTCTTCTGACCCTATATGGATACTTTTGATCACCTTTTCTTCCCTAATTGCAATGACTAAAACTTCCATTACGATGTTAAAGAGCAGTGGACACAATAGGCAGCCTTGCCTGGTTCCTGATCTGAGTGGAAATGATTTCAATTTAACTCCATTCCATATGATGTTGGCTGTGGGTTTGCTGTAGATGGCCTCTATCACTTTAAGAAATGTCCCTTCTATATCAATTTTCTTAAGTATTCTGGTCGTGAAGGGATGCTGGATATTGTCAAAAGCTTTTTCTGCATCAATTGAGAGAATCATATGGTCTTTGATTTTTAATTTGTTTATGTGCCTAATTATATTTATAGATTTACATATTATGAACCAGGCTTGGGACCCTGGGATAAAGTTCACTTGGTCATGGTGTATAATTTTTTTGATGTGTTGTTGGATTCTGTTTGATAGGATCTTGTTGAATATTTTTGCATCAATATTCATTAGTCTATAATTTTCTTTTCTTGTTGGGTCTTTTCCTGGTTTAGGGATCAAGGTGATGTTTGCTTCAGAGAATGTGATAGGTAGTATTCCTTCTTTTTCTATATTTTGGAAAAGGTAGAGTAATATTGGTACTAGTTCCTCTTTAAAGGTTTGGTAGAATTCTGATGTGAAGCCATCTGTTCCTGGGCTTTTCTTTTTAGAGAGGTTTTGTATAGTTGATGCTATTTCAGAACTTGATATCAGCCCGTTCAACATTTCCACTTCCTTCTGGCTGAGTCTTGGAAGGTGGCATGCTTCCAAGTATTGGTCAATTTCCTTCAGATTTTCATATTTCTGAAAATAAAGTTTCTTGTAATATTCATTAAGGATTTTTGAATTTGTGAGGAGTCTGTGGTTATTTCATCTTTACCCTTTCTGATGATGAAATTAGAGATTTTATTCTTTTTTTCTTGGTTAGGTTAGCTAAAGATTTATCTATTTTATTGGCCTTTTCAAAAAACCAACTTTTTGACTTTTGATCTGTTGTATGATTCTTTTGTTTTTAATTTCATTTAATTTTGCTCTAATTTTGGTTATTTCTTTGCTTCTGCTGGGTTTTGGATTGGAATGTTCTTCCTTTTCCAGTTGCTTGAGATGTCCCATCAAGTTATTAACTTCCTCTCGTTCCGTTCTCTTGAGGAAGGCTTGCAGTGCTATAAATTTCCCTCTTAGGAATGCCTTTGGAGTATCCCAGAGGTTCTGGTAATTGGTGTCTTCATTGTCATTTTGTTCCAAAAATTTGGTAATTTCTTTCTTAATCTCATCTATGATCTGTCTGTCATTCAGCATAAGATTATTTGCTTCCATGTTTTTGTATGAGTATGCAAATTTCTGTTGTTACTGAGTTCAACTTTTATTCCATGACGGTCAGAGAAGATGCAAGGAATAATTTCTATTCTTTTAAATTTGTTAAGGTTAGATTTGTGACCTAAGATGTAATTGATTTTGGAGTATGTTCTGTGGGCTGATGAGAAGAATGTGTATTCAGTTTTGTTAGGATGAAATGTTCTGTAGATGTCTGTTAAATCCAGTTGTTGAATGGTTAAGTTTAAATCTAAAATTTCTTTGCTTAGCTTTTTATTGCTAAAAGCCTGTTAAAATCTCCAAATACTATGGAGCTGGAGGTAATCAAGTTGCTCATGCTCGTTAGAGTTTCTCTTATAAATTGAGGCGCATTCTGGTTGGGTGCATAAATATTAATAATTGAAATATCATCATATTGAGTATTACCTTTAACAAATATGAAGTGTCCATCCTTACCCTTATTTATTTTGGTTGGTTTAAAGCCTATTGTATCTGCAAAAAAGATTTCAACACCTGCTTTTTTTTCTGCTTTCCATTTGTCTGGAATATAGATGAACATCCCTTCATCTTGAGTCTGTATTTATCTTTTAAGGTAAGATGAGATTTTTGTATGCAGCATATATCTGGCCTGAGTTTTTGTATCCAGTCAGCCAACCTATGCCTCTTTAGAGGACAATTTAAACCATTCACATTAATTAAGAATACTGATAAGCCTTTCGAAAGTCCAGTGCACATTTTTAATCCTTTTGCCACTGTGGAAGTTGGAATTTGATCAAAAGTTTCTGAGTCAGTTTACTTTTGTGGTGGAGGATTATGCTGGTCATTATGGAGGATGGGTCTGAGAATATCCTCGAGAGCTGGATTAGTTATGGCAAATTTCTTCAACATGTGGATGTCATTTAAGGATTTAATTTCTCCATCATAAATGAAACTCAGTTTAGCTGGATACAGGATCCTGGGTTGAAAGCTATTTTGTTTTGGGAGATTAAAAGTTGATGACCATCCTCTTTTATCTTGAAAAGTTTGAGCCGAAAAATCTACAGTTATTCTAATATTCTTCCCCTTGTAGGTTATGGTTTTCTTCCTGCCTGAGTCACAAGGAGATCTATGTCTCCTCAGCCAGGCTGCCACTCTCTACCACTATCCGACAGGGGGAGGTGAGGCCTGACAACCTCGGGTGCTTAATGAGGGCTGGGGTGTTTCACTCAGTTCCAGGCCTGCCCCTGATTGATGTTGCTGACAGAACAGAACAAATTCGCAGAGTTTGTTTCTGTCCTGGAAATACAGATGCTGTTTGAGTAACTCTGTCTTGTCTGTGCCACTGCCCAGTCTCAGCTGCTGTTCCTGAGTCTCAGTGAAACAGTCCTCTGGGTCAGCTCCACCCTGGGAGTCTGCTGTCTGTGCTTGTGCGTTTTCTAGTCCCTGTGCTCCACCTAGGCTGGTTCTGCCCTGTCTGTGCCACTGCCCAGTCTTGGCTGCATTTCCTGACACTCAGTGAAACAGTCTGCTGGGTCAGCCCTGCTCCGGGAGTCTGCTGTCTCTGTGTGTGTGTATTCTAGTCTCCATGCTCTACCCAGGCTGGTACTGCCTCAGGCATACCCTTTACTAACGGGACCTGCATTTCCATCCCAGATATGTACCCCCAGTGGCTGTTATTGGAGTAGATGCCCGGCCTCCTCTGGTTGCCCAGACTGGGAGTGTCCTTTCAAAATATCCCCAGCTGTGTGAACTCTATTGTTCCCGATGCAGCTGCTGTTCTGTGCCCCGGGGCACTGCTGTTCCTGTGTGGTTCTCTCTCTCCTGTTCCAGAGAATCAGCGTAGATCAGCAATAACTCATGCCCTGTCCACCCCCTCAAGAAAATGCCCAAGAATCTGGACTCCATGGGGGACAGGTTTCCAGACCTCGAGATGAGAGTGGGAGTTCAAAATTGCAGGTAGAGAATATATACAGTTTTATGCAGTTTTATGCCTGGCAGGAGAGTGCCATGGTACTCTAGTAGGGGAAGGAGGTCTGGTTTTAAAGGGTCTCTCCCATAGGATAAAATGGGAGGATATTTGAACTACATTCACTTGTTTGTATGGCGTATACTGCGAGCTGCTCTCATGGGGGATGGAACTCTGTCTTCTTGGCAATGGTTTTTGTACCTTTTGTTTGTATACTTGGGGTTGCAGCTTATCTTAGCAGGGTTGATGTACATTCTTCAACCTTCTCTCTTGGCTCAGAGCCGAACCATCAGCTTTCTAGCTAAACTTCTGTCCTTTAACTCTCTTTCTGGACAGGAGCCTCTGTGGAAAGCTCGCTACAGACTGCTATGTTACCCCCCCCCCCGCAAAACTAACTTTTACTATGTTTGAGCCATCATGTACTTTTAGGCTTGTTTGTCACATTAGTTGATATTACCCTAATTCCTGGAAGTAGAAGTGGAGGACTGCTAAAACAACCAATATAAAAAAGAAAAAAAAAAAAAGGAAAGAAAACCCCCACTAAACCAGTGGTTCTCAAACTGTGGTTTGCAACCCACAGGAACTGTATTAAAGCATTGCAGCATTAGGAAGATTGAAAACCACTGCAAACTAAAATGTGTCTTAGCAGTGAGAATGGTGAGAGAACTGATTAACAAGCTTGGAGAATGAAGGTACATGTTATACAGCGTCAAAATACTCGGGAAATCTGTTCCTTGCCTTAACTCGGAAGTTAGATTTTGTCAAATCTCTGAGCCAACCAGGTGCGGTTGCTCAAGACTGGCCTGTAAATCCTAGCATGCTGGGAGACTGAAGAAAGTGGAATTGCTTGAGTGTAAGAGTTCAAGAACACTCCAAGCAAGAGTGAGACCCTGTCTCTTCTAAAAATAGAAAAATTAACCAAGCATGGTGGTGGATGCCTGTAGTCTCAGCTAGTCAGGAGGCTGAAGCAAGAAAGATGCATGAGCCCATGAGGTTGCTGTGAGCTATGATGCTAGGGAACTCTCTCCTGGGCAACAAAATGAGACTGTTTTAATCGCTCCCCCCGAAAAAAAAGTAAAACAAAAAAACTCTGCTGAGCCTATAGCGTGGGTTCATGAGAAATAGCCAGTATAATAGCATATGTAGAATTTTAATTTCTTTTTTTCATTTTTTTTTATTAAATCATAGCTGTGTACATTAGTGCAATCAAGGGGTACAATGTGCTGTTTTCATATACAATCTGAAATATTTTCATCAAACTGTTTAACATAGCCTTCAGGGCATTTTCTTAGTTATTGTATGAAGACATTTGTATTCTGCATTTATTAAGTTTCACCTGTACCCCTCTAAGATGAACCATAGGTGTGGCCCCACCAATTACCCTCCCTCCCCCAAACCTCCCCCTGCTCTTCCCTCCCTTGCCCCTATCCCCATATTCTTGTGCTATAGTTGGGTTATAGCCTTCATATGAAACCTATAAATTAGTTTCATGGTAGGGCTGAGTATATTGGATACATTTTCTTCCATTCTTAAGATACTTTGCTAAGAAGAATATGTTTCAGCTCCATCCATGTAAACATGAAAGAGGTAAAGTCTCCATCTTTCTTTAAGGCTGCATAGCATTCCATGGTATACATGTAACCACAATTTATTAATCCATTCATGTGCTGATGGGCACTTGGCCTTCTCCATGACTTAGCAATTATGAATTGGGCTGTAATAAACATTCTGGTACTGATACCTTTGTTATAATGTGAGTTTTAGTCTTCTGGGTATATACCTAGTAAGGGAATTATAGGATCAAATGGCAGGTCAATTTTTAGATCTCTAAGTATTCTCCAAACATCCTTCCAAAAGGAATGTATTAATGTGCATTCCCACCAGCAGTGAAGAAGTGTTCCCTTTTCTCCACATCCATGCCTTCATCTCTGGTTTTGGGATTTTATTAAGTGGGCTAATCTTATTGGAGTTAGGTGATCTCTCAAAGTAGTTTTGATTTGCATTTCTCTGATGATTAAGGATGGTGAGCATTTTTTCATGTAGGCCATGCACCTGTCTTCTTTAGAGAAGTTTCTCTTCAAATCCTTTGCCCACCCTGAGATGGGATCACTTGTTCTTTTCTTGCTAGTATGTTTGAATTCTCTGTGGATTCTGGTTATTAAACCTTTGTCAGAGGCAGATATTTTCTCCCATCTGAGGGCTGTCTGCTTGCTATACTTACTATGTTCTTGGCTATGCAAAAGCTTTTTAGTTTGACCAGGTCCTGTTAGTGTATTTTTGATACTGCTTCAATTGCCTAGCGTGGCTGGTGCAGAGGCAGGAAGAGCACTGGAGGGAGGATGTGGGTTGGGCAGCTCCCAGAGTCCCTGGCCGGAGCAGGTGGGTGGGGGTGTGCACCTGGTGGTGCAGAGTTCACATGGTTCCCAGAGTCCTCAGCTGGGAGACTTGGAGGGTGATCCCATCTCAGGGTGGGCAAAGGACTTGAAGAGAAACTTCTCTAAAGAAGACAGGCGCATGGACACATGAAAAAATGCTCACCTTCTTTAATCATCAGAGAAATGTGTCCAGTGGTGCGGAGTTCGTGTGGTTCCTGAGGCCGACAGGCACAGGGCCTGGCGGTGCTGAGTCCCTGGCCATGGTGGGCAGCAGTGGAGGGGAGGCTCGGCATTGCTCCCGGAGTCTCTTGCCTGGAGGGGTGCTTGGTCTGGCAGACAGGTAGGGGGGTTGTTGTTCAAGAACCCTCTCCCTCAGTCTCAGGAGGGTTTAGGCTTCTGGTTCATTAGGTAAGGGGAGAAGGGTATTCTAGAAGTTCAGAATGGTGGGGAAAACTTTAGGTCAGTTTTTCTGCCTAGCAAGAGAGTGTTCAGAGTCACAGCAGGGTCCCTCTGAGGAAGTAGTCCTCAGTTCCCACAGCCCTCTCCCGTGGGGTGAGACAAGAGGTCCATAGTTCACCACTCGTCTGTAGAAAACCTGCAGGAGCAAAGGAAGAGAAAAAAGAAAGGAAGCAACCCTCCTCAAAAGCCCACAGCTTTCTTTGGGGAGGGGATGGACACTTTTCTTTTCAGATGAATTTTGTACCTGAAGCTTGCTTTCTTGGGTTGCAGCTTGCCCCAGCAGAGGTGACCTGTAGTTACCACTTCACTCTCAGCTGGACTCCCAGCTTAATTGGGCATTTTCT
>CAUYON010155854.1:0-23380 GCA_963573935.1 Arctocebus calabarensis | reverse complement strand
AGTGATCAAGGAAATGCCATGAAGGATATCTGTAACAGTATGATCAAAATATTTCTGAATGTATATGAATCGTGCCCTGTGATTGCACCAATGTACATAATTATGATTCAATAAAATTATTAAAAAAAAAAAAAAGTAGAAAATCTGCTTCCATTTCCAACATCCTATCTTTGCGAAGCAGGGTTTTCTGAAGTGACAGCAAACAAATGAAGATTATGGAGTAGACCGGACAAAAGCAACACATGTCAGGTGTCACCGTCTCTCATCACCTCCAGAAGGTGAAACAAGCTCAGGGCTCCCCCTGATTATGATTATGGTGATTGTACAATTTTTCAATTATATATTACAATGTAATAATATAAAGTGCAGAGTAAATGTAATGTGCTTGAATCACCCCCAAACCATTGATCCTCACACCCTGGTCCATGAAAAAAATTATCCTTCATAACACTAGTCCCTGGTGCCAAAAAGGTTGGGGACCACTGATGTAGAAGATTTAGGGTTTTGAGGAATTTTAGTTATCTATTTCAAAATATCATGGGGGTAAAAATGTTTGGGAGTACATGGATCCCTTTTGTGATGCTTGACTCATGGCTATAAAGTGTTTATCACCCCCCGCCAAAATAAGAAAGAAAATTACATCACACATATGGTTGAGGAAATTGCCCCAGACCACACAGTTATCAAGTCCTGGAGTAGGAATATAAACTCCATGTGCTCTCCACTTCCCTTTACGGCCTCCCTGGTATTCTCCCCACAAAACCACTCTGCCACTAAATGGTTTCTGCTTTGAAACATCATCTAAGATCAATTTTTAAATGGTTAAATGCATGAAAAAAATTCTCATGATACATAGAAATATATATACAATTCTAATTTCATTGTCAAGGTTTTTAGAATTCAGTCATGCTCATTCATTCATGCACTTTCTGCGGTATCTTTATGTGTAGTTCTGACAGACCTTATCATCCACAAAGCTTACGTTGTTTCTTTATAGGAAAAGTTTACTGACATCGCCATTGAAGCACAAGTTTCTGGAGGCTATGTTAGTAGTGTGTTGATAGCTATTACTACTCACATGGCGAAAGTGTAGCAGTAGACACCAGTAAATGAAGATTTCTAAAAATGTATTTTGTAGGAATTGTGAAGAAGATTCATTAATATTTATTAATATAGAAAGCAAAAAGTGAGAGTAAGCAGCATTACAGGAGGTACAATTTTTCAGTGAAAATGCTATCTGCAATAATGCAATCCACTTTTTTCATTGACATACACTTACTAAATAATATGTAAAATACTGACACCTAATGTTAACTTTCTGTATTATAATTTCAGAGGATTTTTCAATTGCCCAAAATAAAAATTTAGGAAGCTGTTAATTAATTAGCTTTAAAAAACCCAGATAGTTTTTAAAATAAAGGTGTTTGTCCTGTGTATTAATGGAATAATATTCCTAAAAATTAAAAGTAGAAAAAGTAGCTCAGACACATTTAAAGAGTATGATCAAAGCTACGGGTGTACGACTGAATTGAATATGAGTAGCATGAGTTTGTTATTGATAATACCTCAATAAACTCATGTTTTAATGCAGTTGTCAGTAAAATTTTTCTGTAAAGGAACTCAGAGAAAGTAATTTAGGCTTCATGGGTGATAAGGTTTATCCCAACTACACAACTCTGGTGTTAAAAAAAAAAAAATACTGTATACAATACATTAATGAATGAGTGTGGCTGAGTTCTCCGAAAAAAGTAGACAATAAAATTTGAATTTTATATGATTTTCATGTGTCATATGTATGTCAATGTATATATAATTTTTTCTACCATTTGAAAACAGAAACTCTTATTAGCTTGAGGGCTGACTAAAATGGCTGGCAGAACGGACTGGATGGAGAAGCCAGAGCTAGCTGACCCTGTCGTAATGACTTTTAGTAGGATGGTCAGTGTAGGACAAAGTGGAGGAATGTGTCTCAGCCTCTGAGGTGAAAACAGATTCAGTGAGAGGAACATTCAAAGAGCAAACCGATGTTTGCCCCATCGTGGTTACTGCAGACCTCAGACTGATGCCGCTCAGCATGCTCTTTTATATTCACTGAATTAGGTGCAGGAACTAATGAGCTAAGTTGGAACACTGTACTCACAAACTGATGTTTTTGTTTCATCAAATTATATTATAGAGAAACTGGAAAGGACCTTAGGAAAGTGTTCAGACAAAGTTTTAGAACTTTTAAATAGAGCATCTTAACTATTACACATGTTGCTAGAAAGCACAAAGCCCATTGCCACATGAAGTCCTGGCAGCACAGGCTGTGCCCACGTTTAGTATTTATAATCTTTCAATATCTGCAGTGTATTTACATTGTGGTTATCTCCCTCCAGAGCCTGCGTGCCTGGCTAGGAAGACAGTGCCCTTTTTGTCATCACCGTATTCCCTGTGTCCAGCACAAGGCAGTGCCTGTATCCAGGGCTCAGCAGGTATTTCTGAAGTATAAGTACATAAATCAGAAGAAATCAGATCTTTGGTTGAAGTGCAGTAACAAGAGGCCTGGGACTTTGTCTGCTCTGATTCTTGCCCTTCCCTAAGTGATTTTAAGGAAATTGCAGAACTTCATGTTAAGATGAGAAGACTGAAGTCCAATAAATCAATGCCTATTATTCATATGCTTTAAAAGTATGCTTTCTTTTCTTTTTGGAGAGGTCAAGTCTGAAAATCTTAGTATAATTAAGACCTCCTAAAATAATATAAAGTTGCTTATTTAGAGACCTCCTTAAATAATATAAAGATGCTTAAATAATATAAAGGTATAAGGCAGACAAGAAGCAGGAGGAATTTAAGATAGAAAAGAAACCAAAAGCTATCACTGATGGTGCAAAAAGCCTCACTATAGAACTTAAGAGTTTACAAAGTGCTTCCTTGTTATCCTGAGATGTGAAGGGAGTTTAGAAGTCATTTTAGCTTATTTTGCATTTAAGAAGATGGGTGTGCAAAATTAGCATTTTGTGAGTTTGGAGTGTACATTGTGAAAGGTGGAAGAAGTCATAAACAATTAAAATTGACCAAATTTTCAGTGTACTCATGAGAGAACATGGAGGGATATTGCACCCTGGTTGAGTATGTGGGCTCAGGAGCAAGACTGGCAGGTTTGCCACTAAAGTGCACAATTTTACCACTTTCTAGCTGTTTGATCTTGGACGCATTACTAACTTCTCTTGCTTTATTTGAAATATGAACATATAGTAGTATTTATCTCAAAAGGATAAAATACAAAGTAGTTGGACAAATGTCTGCCACACATTAAACACCCAATTAACTCTAGCCATTACTGAGCTATTATTTATCCTAAAAAACATCTATGAGAAAAATACTTGAAGTTTTCAACTTCTAACAATTTCATCGAAATTAATTAGAAAGGAGAGAAGGTAGCCCTTAGTTGCACATGAGGTTATTTCACTCATGGAATTCTAATTGCTTCAGATGTTCTCAGAGTTTGGTCATCAATCCTGAAGTGGTTTGTTCATCCATTCAAAATGTTAAGCACTGTGTTAAGCTTTGGAACTATGAAGATAATCAGCTGTGATCTGGTAGTTAAGTGAATCAAAATTACAATGTGATACAATAAAAGCATTAATAAAGATATTCCCAAGTGCCTGAATACTTCACTTGCCTTCACTTGCATGGAAGGGTTAGAGCATCTTCCATACAAAGTGAAGACTGGTGATTCATGAAAATTAATTGAAACTAACTAAAGAGACAGATGTGGAATGGCATTTTAAGTAGAAGGAACAAGATGGAGACTGATGGAGGAATAGGGTAGATACATGGAAAGTTAAAAAGGAATGGGGGAAGTTGACAGTCATGGTTAGGAGGACCATACGTAGAAGAGCTTTGGATTTTATTCCAAAGAAATTGAAATTTTTCTGCAAGTTACAGAATGATTGAAGCAATTTGTCAAGTAAAAATACATTTACAGATTTGTATTTTAGAAGTATTTCAGTTAGCTGTTTCTTCATAGAATACCATCCTAAAACACAGGGGCTTCAAACAACTTATGATTCTGTGGGCTGACCAGCTGGCTCTTCTACTTCACGTGAAGGTGCCAGACAGGCTGGAAGGTTAGCTTGGCCTCACTCCTAAGTTTGGCAGGTTTTTACTGACTTGAGGCTGGGAGCTCAACTATGTTAGTTAGCTCAATTTTGTTACAGCCTTAGTAATGCTTGGCTGCTCCACAAGGCTGACTAAGCTTCCTTAGAATATGATAGCCTAACTGGAAAATAGTGGCAAAAGTAGATCTGAAGATTGTAAGGATCACACTTGGAAGTTACAGAGTGAAATTCTGGGACACCTCATAGATTAAGAGTCTAAGACTAGCCCAGATAGGTGCATAATGTGGAAATGGGCCAATAAGAGTATCAGTAACAGGATATGATATCTTGCCACTAGGTATTAGAATTGATTCTATGAGCCTTGATTACTCAGGTTCCTTCCAAGTACAAAATTTTGCTCATTTCTCCCTGATCTAAATCATTTGTGGTATGGTTGATATGGTTGAAGTTCCTCACATATGGCTCCTCTCAGTCTATAAACACACTCATCATAATATAGTGAGACTCAGGTAAAGAGTCGTAACAGACATGCCCACTCATAAAGAGAGAGAAAGTTCAGAAGGCACACGGCAATCGGTGGTTCATAACAATTCTGAGATCCAGCTGGCATACGCCACCAGTTCCTTTATTAGGAATTAGTTTTACTCTGTTGGAGTGGCTGCCTGTAGTTCCTTGCTCTTGATTCCACATTCTGAGTCTTTATTCCTTTTACAAGAAATAGAACATGGGTAAAGCTGTGTAGCTTTCCCAATGTTCTTCCGGTTACATTAGTTATCTACGGCTGTTACAAATTACCTGAAAACTTCTGTCTTGAAAAAATGAGCATTTATCATCTCAAGGCTTTTGTAGCTCAGAAATTTAATAACAGTTAAAGTGGGTCATCTAAATCAGGATTGCTTATAGGACTGCAATGCACATATTGCTGGGGCTGCAGTCATCTCAAGGCTCATCCAGGGCTGGATCCTCTTCCAACTTCAGTCAAGGATTTGTTGGGAAGATTTGGTTCCACATGAATCATTAGTCTTCATTTCTTATTGAGTGTTGGTCTGAAGCCTCTATTATTTCTTTGCCACACATTTCTATTCCTTGGGTAGGTATCAACATTGGACCTAAATTCCATTAAACTGAGGAAGTATAAGAACTAGAAAGGACAAGTAGGACAAAGGCCAGAGTGTTTTGTAACACAACGTTGGCAGGAGCGTTCCCGCTCTTTAAAAGCAAGTGACTAGGATCAACTCACACGGAAAAGGAGGGAATTATGGGGCGGCGCCTGTGGCTCAAAGGAGTAGGGCACTGGCCCCATATACAGGAGGTGGCAGGTTCAAACCCAGCCCTGGCAAAAAAGTGCAAGAAAAAACAAGAGGGAATTATGGCTCTGCCACTTGCACTGAGGCTGGCTGGTTCAAACTCAGCCCAGGTCAGCTAATCAACAATGACAACTACAATGAAAAAATAGCAGACCTTGTGGCAGGCTCATGTAGTCCCAGCTACTGAGAGGCTGAGGCAAAAGAATCCCATGAGCCCAGGAGTTTGAGGTTGCTGTGAGCTATGATGCCATGGAACTCTACTGAGGGTGACAAAGTAAGACTCTGTCTCAAAACAAAAAAGGAGGGAATTACGAGGGAACAAATAACCTAGAAGAAGGGATCGTGGGGAGACACTATGGCTGCTGCCTACACACTACTCATAAAAGTTTGAGAGCCCATAGATCTTTTTTGTTTTAAACTATATTTTTTAATTTAAGGCCAAATGATAAAATTCTTTCAAAATTGTATAGATTTTCTATATATCAAATTATAAATTTACTCATTAGACAGAAGTAACACCCACAAAAGTCCCATTTCATATTTGACAGAGTTCTAGAGTTACGAAAAAAAAATTAGAAACTTTCTAAAAGCTATGCCACATAGCCAGAGGGCCTACAAAATGTCAGTGAAAGACTTAACAGAGGGAGCTTTCATCTGACACCGAGTCTGAGGCCACAGTTAATGGAATAATTTGTGTTTTGCCCCCTAGTTTCATTTGTATTTGAGAATATTTTGCAGGGGGAAGAGGTTTGTAATAAATAGTTTTATTTCTCAGTTACAAAATAAAATAATTTTATTTTTCAGTCCTAGAAGTTCTGGTTAAAAATGTTTCCTCTAAATTGTGCTTGAGAATTAAACAGCAGTTCTTTATTTCATCTTTCTATATCTGATTCTTATCATACGAAAACAGAACGAAACTGTTGACACTTTTAGCATTCTATCTGGAAATCTCAGCCAAATCTGCAAGTTTACCAGGTATTTTTTTTCTGTCTTTTTATGTTACTTCTTGCCACTAAAATGGGTAAGCATTTTTCAAGTCTCCAGCATCAAAGCACTCACTGTCTTTTCCATTTCCATCAAGAATATTCAAAAATTTCTTTTAGCTCTGCCTACTATCTGGCCCTTGTAGCTTTCAATTATGTCAGCACCCCTCCTCCAGGCACACATTTTCGAATTTCAGTTATCTCTGTGTTACTTAATACCCCAGAACTTAGTGACTTAAAACAGCAAAAATTTACTATTTCTCGCCACTCTGTGAATCGAGTAATTCTTCTGCTTAATATGGGATGAGCTGAAGCACTGAGACAGCTTAAAAGTTTCAAATGGTGTCACTTGCATAACTAGTAATTCTTGCTGGCTATAGCTAAAACTTAGTTTGATCTAATAAGCTAGGGCTTTGGTTTTCTTCCATATAGAACTCTGGACGTGGCTACTTTGGTTTCCACATAGGATGGTGATCGGCTTCAAGGAGGAACATTCAAAGTGGCAAAAGTGGAAGCTGTAGATTTCTTAACATGAAGCTTTAAAAATTACACAATGTAACTTCTGCTACACTCTATTGATCAAGTTGCAAGACCAGGCCACATTCTGTGTAGGAAGGGACTACATAAAACCCAGCAGGCATTGTTCTTTAGGGGACGTGGCTAGAGTCTAGCTCTCACTGAAATGCATTGGTAGTGTTGTGAAGTATGAATTAAAAGGGGGTAAGATGGAAAGTAGAGAGAATAAGAACCTATTAGCTTAACCTAGGCAAGAAATGTTTACACCCAAATCTTACAAATGAACAGAGAGTTCACAGACACAGAAGACATCAAGAGGGCCAGCCATAAACTGAGAGTGTAAAAGAATCCGACGGTAATTTACCAGGTTTTACTAGGGTATTTTTTTAAACGATGGTGGTCTCATTTAGGGGTCTCATGTGAAGCCATTCCGTTTATTATCTGGATGCTTAACACTAACCTAGACATTCTCTCTTCTGAAGCTCTGAATCCCACCACTTTTCACAGGCCCTCTTCTCTGAATCCTTGTCTACAACTCACCAGCACCCGTGGGACAGGGCAGTGAGAAGCATAATGAGCTATGTTCCAACCTAGAAGATGTCAGTGACAGTCTCAGCTGCAGTGAACTCCCACAGTCAGCCGAATCTGAACCTCCAGCCCACTGCTACTCCTAATGTTATAGACATCATGTCTTTATTTAATTCCTAAGAGTTGTCAGAAATCCACAATTCTGCTGAATTCATAGATCAAGGCGAGGTCAAAATGTCCTATTATTGCCACACAGAGTTAACTGAGAAGGCGTAGAAACTTGCTTCAAAAGAACTCTTTCACAGGAGCGCCTGCACATATATTTTTGTCTCCCCAGAGCTGAGAGGATGGAAACTCAAGTTCCAATCTTAGTGAAGACGAGTAGGCAGCGGCCTGCTCCGAAAGCAAGTCAGAGGCTACTGGAAGTCAACAGGACGTAGGCTCAGTTCTCCTTTATAAAATAATAACCAGATACTTTTTGGCCAGAGCCTCAGTAGAAATTTATGACCTGAAGAACTATGTATATAAAATCTGACCCCCCAAAAACCCAGCATTAGATCTACCAGGGAATTTTATGTAGTTTTAACACGGTTCAGTGTGTGGAAACTGAAACTGATTATTTTATTTTAGTTTATATTAGTTTTTGAGACCAAATCTCATTATGTTGCCCTCTATAGAGTGCTGTGGCATTGTAGCTCACAGCAACCTCAAACTCTTAGGTTTAAGTGGATTTTTGCCTCAGTCTCCCAAGTAGCTGGGATTACAGGTGCCCACCACAACACCCGGCTATTTTTTCATTGTAGTTGTTATTATTCAGCTATTTTTTCATTGTAGTTGTTATTGTTCAGCATCGTAGTTCACAGCAACCTCAAACTCTTAGGCTTAAGTGGTTCTTTTGCCTCAACTTCCCAAGTAGCTGGGATTACAGGTGCCCACCGCAACACCCGGCTATTTTTTCGTTGTAGTTGCTATTGTTTAGCAGGCCCAGGCTGGGTTCGAACCCACCAGCTCCAGTGTAGGTGGCCGGTGCCTTAACCCCTGAGTACAGGTGCCAAGCCTGAAACAGATTATTGACGAGACTGGAGTGGGCAGCTGTACGTGCAGACATCCTACCCCAGACACATGGAGTTTGGCTAAGTGTTGTGAGTTGCCGACCATTTTATTCGTGGCTCAATCTACTCCTGCCTCGCTGACTATTGAAGTCCCAGCATGCTCTAAAGCTGCATGCTGAAGCTTAAATTCCAACAGTGTGATTCGCATCCTTAGTTTCATCACTTCATCTGTCCACTTGCGAGTTCTTCCAGAGTAAGGACCACATAATCATGCTAAATGGTGGTGTGTTGGTGAATGTTTAAACAGTAATCTGAGTTTACCGACACAGATGTTGGTTAATTATTTATACTAATGTGATGGGTGAACGTGAAACAAGAAAAATATAATTAAATTGTTCTTCAATGATGTGAGTGACATTTTGATAAAAAAATACAATAGTTTCTGAATACTGGAAAGTTTTTCTCAATTTTTAAAATGCTATTCATAATGTTTCTAATACAGAAATGACACACAAATTTTATCTAAATTGTTAATATTTCTCCCTTAAATCTAGAAAAGCAGTAAAATAATTTGTACTGATTTGTACTGTTTGCCAGTTTCCATGGTATAAGTATTTCTACCATGACTGACTTGAAGCTACCAATGTAAAGTTAATGAATTGAGAACTGGACAGAAATATTCCATTATACAGTATTTTTCCATTCAGATATCTAGGTACATAAATAAATTCAAAAGTAGATAATAGTAAAATGATGTTTTGAATATTTATTACTATCTCTTAAAAAACTTTTTATTTTGAAATAATTATACATGGACAGGCAGTTGCCAGGAAATACATAGGAAGATTTGGTGTACCCTTCACCCCTCTTTCTCCAACGTTGACATCTTCCATAACTACAGTACAGTAACACACCAGGAAACTGACATTGGTACAATACACAAAGCTTATACATGTTCTCATTCGTGTGTCTTTATATATGTGACGTCTGACAATTAAGTTCATGAATGAACTCATCCTAGAAAATGTACTACCCACCTCATTGCTGAATATCACCAGGGTTGCCTTCAAAGTACTCCCCTGAAAAGGTATGCACCCATGCCAATCCACCCTTCAAAAAAATTTTGGAATTCTTTCTCTGGAATGATCATCATAGCTGTCATTGTACAAGTTCTGACAATTATGTTTGTGAACTTGCCACCATGCCCTTATGTTGACAGTGCTGTACAAACAACTCAGTAAGGTGTTAGGACCTTCGTCTATCATCATCTCAGAGCTGTGTTCATGTTGACGTGTGGTGGTGTCTTGTTGAGCGGCGTTCATTATTGTTACTGAATGTTTTTTGTGTGCTGTACAATGATAGCTCTAATGGTCATTTGAAAAGAGGAGTTCCAAAATTGCTTTGAAGGATGAACTAGGTGCTGGCATCAGTAAATAAATGGCTTCCCAAGGGGGGTACCAAAGGTGACCAAGTGATACTCAACAATGAGGCATGTGGCACTTTTTCCAGGATGAGTTTGTAAACTTAATTGTTAGCCCTCATAATTTTATGCATTTTCATCAAACGTGTAGAATCATATAACTTCCACAATCAACTCTTATCCCTGTAAGTGTTCCTCAGTTTACCAGTTACAGCCATTTTTCTCTTGATTCCCATTCTTTACCTCTTAGCAACTATCAACTTGGTTTCTGTATCTATAAATTTGTTATTTCAAGAATATTATATAAATTGAGCCATACAGTATGTAACTTTTTGAGATAAACTTTTTTTTATTCACTATAATTCAATGTGGTATTTCATTCAATATAATTCCCCAAGGGGCTGCAAGTAATAATAGTTTGTTCCTTTTTTATTTAGGAGTAGTATTTTATGATATGGATGAAACACAGTTTAACCATTAAAAGATATGCAACTTATTTTCAGTTTCCATATATTGTGAATAAAGCTGCTATGAATATCTACGTACATATTGTTGCATTAGCATACATTTTTATTTCTCTGGCATAAATTCCCAAGAGTATAATTGCTGGGTTTTATTGCAATTTTTGGTTTTAGAAGATTTTTTGTTTTAGAAGAAATTACCAAACCACTTTACAAAGCACATGTACCATTTAACATTTTAACCAGCAATACCTGGGTATAAGTGATCCAGTTTCTCTGCATTCTCACCAGTATTTGATATTATCACTATTTCTATTTTAGCTATTTTGGTAGTTATGTACTAATATCTCATTTTGGTTTTCATTTGCATTTTCTAATGGCTAAAAATGTTAAACATTTTTATGTGCTTATTTGTAACATGTATATCTTCTGTAAAATATCTCTTTATGTTTTTTGCCCATTGTTATTTTATTGTTTTATTAATGTTGAATTTTGAGGATTGTTTATGTATCTATGAATTTATATATTCTAGTATATATATATAATTTAAAAAATGTTTTGTTCTACTATTTAGGTTGCATTTTAACAGAATTTTTCTTGTGCTAGAGCTTTTTAATGATTTTTATTGATTTTTTTTCTCTTCTTGACTGTATTTTTGGTATCTATGTCTTTGTCTAACCATAGCTTCCAAAGATTTTCTCCTACGTATTTGTCTAATAGTTTATAATTTTATGTTTTACATTTAAATCTGTGATTCATTTTTAGCTTATTTTCATAGAGAGTTGAGGTTTAGGTCAAATTTCATTTTTTGGCTTAGGGGGCTCTAATTGTTACTATACCATTTCTAGAAAAGGCTATTGTCATCTGTTGAACTATTTTTTTCACTTTTGACAAAAATCATGAGACGTTTTTGTGTGAGTCTACACCTTGGTTCTCTCTTCTGTTCTACTAAACTATGTATCTACCCCTGTGCTAGTACCATACTTTCCTAAATATCTCACCTATCTAGTACGCTTCGGTATCAAGTATAGTAATTCTTACACATTATCTTTATACAATGTAAAATAGCTTTTCATATTGATCTCTTGACACTCCATATACATTTCAGAATAGGCTTGTCTGTCTATATCTACACACACGTGGCTGGATAGGAACAGTCTTAAATGCATCGATCAATTTATGGAGAACTTCAAATATATAAACCAATCTCTAATAATTGGGAGCTAATTGATGGGTAGATATAGGCAAAAGGAAACATGAAAGTCATTTGAAATCAGTGGAGGAAAGGGGGCAAAAACTTACCTATTTGGTACAGTGAGAACTATTCATTTAATGGGCACACTAAAAGCCCCAACTTAAACATTATAAAGGTATCCATGTAACACAAACATTTATAACCTTTGATATTGCAAAATAAAGACAAAAAATCACTTTCTTATTGGTTGCCCTTAAATATGCAAATAGTATCTTAACTTAAAAACAATATAATTTGAGTTAACAGCAACTTAATTTCAATAGTATACAAAAACATTGTTATTACCTCCTCACTTCTTTGTTTTATTATTGTCATACAAATTATAATGATATATAGTTTTATTAAGAGAGTTTTATAATTACTGCTTCCATGAAGTTTTCTTTTAACTCTTACATGAGATAATTGAGATAGGCGTTAGCAACACAAATACATTTATATTGTCTCATATTTAATGATGTAGTTAGTGTTATTTCTCCCATATATCTTGTCCTCTATTTGTGAAGTTATTCTTTAGGATAATCATAGTTTACAAATCCACAGTATAATTTGAAGTGGACACCATGACTTTATATTTTTTCTTTCTAGGACAATGTATGAGGCAATCTTTAGGCTTACTTTTTACATTAGGGTCATGAGTAGATGAAGTAGAGTTGTATTTTCAAAGTCTTTAAGAGAAGTATCTTGTTTTCTATCAAGCAGCTAAAGTTTTGTATTAAACAACTTAAACATTCAATATATAGCATATAGTTTAGAAATATCTACTATATGCAAGATTCATAATAAGTGATTTTTCTATTTAATTCCTAAATAGTGCAAATAAAGTGGATTGAATTTTCTCTGTGACAAATGTTTCAACAGGAAAGCAGCAATTTATCTTCTTAGGCCTACTAACCCATTTTTCTGTCTTTCCTTTTTATTCTTTTCTCATTAATTTCTCTCTTCTAAAAAAATACTATGAAAGTAATTTAAAAGTGTTTTCTAAGGTATACATAACTTATAAATAATGAAATACAAAATGAGTTGGGTGAACAATGAAAACAATGTTGATATTTTTTCTTTTATCATATGGTTTGTCTGTACCTAAACTTCCCTGACTAGCAATGTATTTAAATGTTATTTGTTTGATAGTAGTGTTTGTATTAGTCTTCAATACAATCACTACTATCAAAGGATAGTAAAGGATAACTTGTCCTTTCCTTTAGTTATCGTACATACATATCCTCTCTCTCTTTCTAGTTCTCTCTCTTACTAGTTTTGTCTTTTTCATAAATTATGTATTATACAAAATGTCTAGAATGTACCAAATCTTCTAAAGATGAATGTGTCTTATTGTGATTCTTTCCAGAACTTCAAATACTCAGGAAAAAATATTCCTGGGTCTAAGTTAAAATCTATGACATCGTCTATTATCACACATCTTTCTCATTTTTAAGATTATGTGTTCTAAAAGGAATGGACGTCTTAGTTATTTACTTTATATCGTGAGTCTCTATTTCTTCATATATAAAATGGGGATGATGGTAATCCTTAGTCCACAATATTGTCAGGAGGGTTAGATGTGGTATTGTATGTACAGCAGGTGACATAGTGTTTTGAATTAATAAGTTCCTAATAAATTATATTTCTAATTATACTCTCATGGGTAAAGAATATTAATAAACCAATTTAATAATGATAATTTGAAATATTTATTCTTTATTACTTGAAAACATATAAGATGAGGATATAACTTATTTGGTTCTAGAGGACTCTAAATTTCACCAAATGTTTATTAAAATATGAATTTCCACATGCAATGTAAAGCAGAGAAATGGAAGTTTTCTTTATTTTTAGGACAGTTTAGTACATGTAGTAAGCTTTTTTTGTGTATTAGTTTGAAAAAATTGGATCAGGCATGGAGTTTGAACCTAGCTCTTTGGGTTATTGTGATATGACTTGACAAAATGGATTAAAGTATGGTTGCTTTCTATTTTTGACCTTCTAGAAGGTTAACTGTGTAGTAATCAGTGTAATTGGTAATAAAAGGACAGCTCTACATGGCATTTAAGGCACTCAAAATAATTGGAGTGAAATGTGTTGTCTTCATTTTCATGTTTGGAGACATGGTGTAAGTTATAGACACTCCATATTAATTATGAATTGAAAAAGTTTAAGGACATACGCGTGTCATGCCAACTACTCATTACATTGAACATGTATGTGTATCCCCTGACAATGCTCTTTGCACACTGTATGTAACATACAGTTTTACTTATCTCTCCAGTTTCCTCAGACTTCCACATAGAATGTGTTGTGTGTGAGGACTTGAAGCAAAGATTTGGCCCATGTGTAGAAGAGCAGGTTTCTATTTATACAACACCATTCCTCTTCCTCTCATTCAAGCCTGGATTACAGTATGTTGTCTAGCTTCTCCAGAAATATTCCTTTTTCATTTACAATAATACAAATTCAATTTTTTGTCCACATGTTTAAAATGTTTTAAAGCTGCCATTCACTAACAGCCTTAGTTTAGTTACACACAAACTGTTTGAATGCCATCAGAACTTCTTAAATTACAGCTTTCTCCCTAATTATGAGCCATACATTATTGTCTGTATCATCTGTCGAATAAACAGCTTTTGTGCCTGCCAAAAGAATATCTGGAGGTGTTCTTATTTACATTGTATATTGAAAACACAAATAAAAACACAAACATGATTTACTGTATGTTGTAATTAATAAAACCACCGTGATCAAAACATTACCTGATTTCTTTCCCCTACTTAGGAGTGTCTCTTTAAACAGAGTTGATATTTGGAAAAAAATTGTCTTTAACCTCTGTTAAAGAGGAAAAAATATTTAACATCAATTTTGCTGAAATTTTGGATTCACTACATATGAAAGAGTAGACGTGTCAAAATATGTTGAGAATTTAGGATTTTCTCAATGTGAATTGATCCATGGAGGGCAGAACAGCTACTATGTGAGATATCTACAGCAGATACAGTTCCTGTGTTCACTAGAACAAAAGAAATAGTAGCACAAGTATTAATTAGGCACCTGACAAATATTAATCATTAGTTTCTCATCAGTCGTACTGTCTTTCTTGCTTTTAGTGAATGACATTCCTATTTTTTAGAAAAAGCCTATTTTATTATTTATTTATTTTTCGAGACAGAGTCTCACTTTGTCACCCTTGGTAGAGTACAGTAGAATCATAGCTCACAGCAATCTCAAACTCTTGGGCTCAAACAATTCTCTTGCTTCAGCCTCTCAAGTTGCTGGGACTACAGGTGAGCCACAATACTGGCTATTTTTAGAGATGAGGTCTCACTCTGGCTCAGGCTAGCCTCAAACCTGTGAGCTCAGGCAATCTACCCACCTTGGCCTCCCAGAGTGCTAGGACTAAAAGCCTATTTTTTTTTTTTTTTTTTTAGACAGAGTCTCACTTTGTCACCCTTGGTAGAGTGCTGTGGCATCACAGCTCACAGCAACCTCCAGCTCTTGGGCTTAGGCGATTCTCTTGCCTCAGCCTCCTGAGTAGTTGGGACTACAGGCGCCTGCCACATTGCCTGGCTATTTTTTTTGTTGCAGTTTGACTGGGGCTGGATTTGAATCTGCTACCCTCAGTATATGAGGCTGGTGCCCTGTTCAGTGAGCCACAGGTGTCACCCTAAAAGTCTATTATCTATTATCTTATTATCTCTGAGATAATAAGAAATACACTTTAGTAGTTTAAGATACCTTTATCTCATTATTGAATAATTACCAATTTATAGTTTTTAAATATAATGGCTCTATAATGTTTGTTGACTACTTTCCATTTATCTCAGAATATGTTATGTTTTCTTTTACATTTTTCCAAAGTAATTCATGGAAATACTTAATGGCCACAGGTATTGCTAATATTGATAAATTATACAAGATAATATTTAAATAAGTGTATGTATCAACTCAATCTGTAAGAAAACTCTTATGAGGAAGTGCTATTAATATCCACTTTTATAAAAAGGGAAATAAGGACACTAAACCATTAGGTCCCAAGATTACAACCAATGTGTGTTGCAAAGTATTTGAATGCCATATTTTGATTTCAGAGTCTGTGAACTTAACTTGTATAGGGTAGTTTTTGAATATTTTAACTCTTATTCCTTTGACCCACCCATATCTGCCCTTAATCCCTGCACACAAAGGCAACTGCTTTCAACAGTTAGCTATTTTTTCTTAGCTTCATATTTTTAAATAATATGAGTTGACTGCTATGTCATTATCTTCACAATGGCAACGTTGCTTTTCCCTGCTATGGAAATTGTGGACTTAGCTATTCCAGATCCCCTGCTCCCTTACTGTGCATGCAAATAAACTCACACACCAAACACAAACACAATTTCTCTTATTTTGTAAATATAGTGAAATCATGACCTTGATTACATCAATATACATTGTCTGCATGTTTGTGATTATATAATTATCATTATATTTAAATATAGTATTTTACATATATAAAGTATTATATAAATCTTATAATTGTTATGAATATTATAATTATTAAAATAGCTATGCATGGTGTTTTGTATATATGAAAAAGTAGAGACATATGTAAAATATGTTGAGAACTTAACATTTTTTAAGAATAATTATGGATATTTTGTATACGATATGATTTATCCTGGTAATGTTTCTTTAGTGTACCATTTATTTTTAGAGTTAATCACAATCTTTTACAGTTTTGTCTTCGTACTCATTTGGATACTCAAGTTAGTTCTGAAAGCAGGAGGTCTGTCTGGATGTTCCCGGTTCTTGGTGTCACTGCAGTTGGCAGCATGTGAGTACCGGGCCCTCACGGAGCCGACTGATGGAGTGTCACGGACACAGAGCAGTCTCAGGGTTTACTACAGGAAAAAGAAGACGCCGTACAAAGTGAAAGTGAGAAAGGAAGCTACAAAGTGGCACCAAGTGAAAATACGGTCTAGAGAGGGAAGACCCTGCAGTCTGAGCACAAGCTGCCTTTTATATGTTTACTAGCTTGCCTGCCCTTCTCCTGGCAGGATTGGTTGTCATTTCTGCCTTTGACGGGTTGGGATTACAGGACAGACTGTATAGCAAATTGCATACAGGTTGGTTACGTAACAGTTTCCTCTTCTACGCAAGTATCTTCCCTAAAATCCTTCAGGAAAGCTCCACCCATGCTATGCTAATTAGATGATAATGAACCCTAAGTGGATTAGAGGCCACTAGGGACTCCTTACTGAACATGTTCCTACCATAGACCAGTTCCCAGCTGCAAGTTGGTTCCTAGCTACCATTCAGTTCTCTCTTTCTCTGCCTTTACTCACTTCTTTACCACCTGTTTACCCTCCATCAGTCCCAATAATGGAGCTTAAAATTCTACTCAGAATAATCAAATGTATCAAGTGTTAGGCATTTCTTCAGTGTGTGTGTGTGTGTGTGTAACACAGAGAAGTGCACCCCCTGGTGTCCTCTGAGAATCTGTTCTAGTCCAATGGGGTCCTAGCAAGGGATGATTGCACTCGTCATAGACCTTCTCGTTATGCTCCTTGTGGGAATTTCATTGCTTAGGAAGCTCGGTCTTACAGTAGTCTCCTGAGAAGTTCATGGGAAGGAAACATTCTCAGATTTTGCTTACCTGAAAATGTCTTTAGTCCACCTTTCCATTCATGGATAGTTTGGCTTGTCATAAAATTTTAAATTGGAATTCATTTTCCATCTATTGACCTTTTTGTTAATTTAATGATATAATCTTTTTGTTCTAATTTTGACACAGTTTCTCAGATTTTTATTTCAAACTTTTCTTAAACTTTTTATCATATTACCTTTTAAGTTTTTAAGAGCTCTTTTTTGGTTCTCCATATTCTTTTAAGTGCACAATTTTCTTGATCCATGTTGCTTTCTTTTCTCTTTGAAGATATTAATTGTAGCTTTCTCCCCCCCTTTTGTTTTCTCTTCACTGTTTCCATTGAATTATTTGTTTCCTGTTTGTTCTTTTGGACTCTGTTCTGCATTTTAAATGTTATTGTTGATAGTCTGGTGATACGTTATGTCCATTCATTTTTAAAACTGGAACTCTAAAACCCAGGTGCAAGCATTTTGTGTTAAGGGTAGAAATTTTGATTGCTGGACACCGTTTTTCCACAGTGAGCCCCATGTAAGGATTTGTAGCTCTTATCAATTGGACTGGGAAGGTTTCCCAGACAGAAATCTATAATCATATTCCTTCCTGGATTGGCCTGGAGAGGAGGTAGGTATGAGCCTGGATATATGGTATAAGTTCTTGGGAGCCAAGCGAGGAAAGAGAGTTGGAGCTTTCACTGCTAGAATGCTAAATTTTGCTGAATCACTCTTTCAGTCAAGTGGCTCATCTCTCCCTTCGGCTGTACTCGTGTGCCTAAGCCCAGAACTACACAAGTTCATATTCTCTGAGAGTAAACTCCTGCCATTGTGGATGTGGAAAAGATGCAGTGTTCTGGTTGCACAGGCTGGAGGAAGGGATCTGGGCTCCAACTGTTAATGTTACAGACTTTCAACCACCTGTTTCCCATCTCCCCTGCTTCCGGCCTTTGAAGATAACTGATCCCTCCAATATCTAAACATTTCAATGGCTCTTTCACTTGGATCAGTTTACTACTTTTTGACACCTTCTCCTTGTCAATCAGGAGATTATATTTCAGCTTTTCTCTACCCTTCTATGTCAGTTCTCTCTGCTTTCCAGCTTTGAGTGTGTTGATATCTTGCTTAGATTCTTGTTTGTTATCATTTTGAAAATAATAAGTGTTTGTGGCTCGGTGCCTGTGGCTAAACAGGCTAAGGCACCAGTCAGGTACACTGAAGCTGGCGGGTTCGAATCCATCCCAGGGCCGCCAAACAACAATTATGGCTGCAACCAAAAAATGGCCGGGCGTTGTGGCAGGCGCCTGTAGTCCCAGCTACTTGGGAGGCAGAGGCAGGAAAATCGCTTGAGCCAAGGAATTGGAGGTTGCTGTGAGCTGTGATGCCACGACACTCTCTCCAGGGTGACAGCTTGAGACTCTATCTCAAAAAATAAGTAAATAAATATATAAATAATATGTGTTTGTGTCACTTCTATTCATTTACTATTTTTTTTGGTGAGTTAGATGATAAATACCACCTGAAAATATTGATTATGATATAGTAATTTTGTTCCTCCATGATTATTACAAATTACCCAACTTTGCCTGAAAAAGTACTTTAAAATATTTATTTTTCTTGTTGCCTTATTTCATTTTTACTTTCTCTGGAATAGGTATAGATTTATACCACAGAAGTGATTTTCTAGTTGGTAGGTAATCACACAGGTACTAAATGTTAAACTACACAGAAATGCATGATTTGGTGACAATGGGTATGCCAGCAGTGATTGTGAAGAAAGTCACTCAAAGGAAGCAGTTTTTAACTTTTAACTTGCTTTTCTTCAATCCTAAGAAAAGGATTGTTGGAGTAACATAAGAGGATGACATCAAATACAGTGTACAAAAATGTAGGCAACAAGTTTGTTATGAAATAAGTTAATATGGCCACCAATATAACCAAGTAACAGTTATAAAATAGCAATATTATTTAGTATTCAGCGAAAAATGTGACATTTGGTGTCAGTTACCAATTTCAAGCAGTCTGGTTCTGTTGTTGCCACCTAAAAAAAGACTGTCTGTGATTCTCTCGTTCTGTTCTTTTTTTCTCTCTTAATTGCCATTTTTTCCCAGACCAGCTGTAGCATCTTTGTCCTGACTTTGATCCAACAACTTACTTTAACCCATAGAGAAAATGTCTCTCCTAGACTGTGTATTTTGCTCTAATGTCTCCATTCTTGACAAGCTTGCTGTTTTAACACAATAGCACTGGAGGAGAGCGGCATGACATGGATCTCTCACATACTGGGAAAGAGAAAATTAAGACCTCTGTTTAGTAAATATTGGCACAAAAATGCAATACTTTACACCTAAAATAATATTCAGCTGAGGCTAGGGAATCCAATGTTAGCATGTTTGTCTTTTCCAAGAAATAGTGCTTTAAACATTTTTCTCATTTGATTTAGGACTATTAAATCATGCTCAATTTTGGTCCCCAGAGGGGCACTGGGCAAGGATCTTTGAGTCCTTTCCAAGACAAAGGAGGGTGCAATGTGATAGTAGATTTGATATAAGCTATTATTTAGAAGCTCTTTTGTTTGAAAGTATTAGAATTATCTTCAGACTGAAAAACAAAGTGAAATTGAATTTCTACATGTGGAAAAGTGCTATCTGTCTAAGCTGTAGATATGTGCATATTCTCTATGTCATATATTTCTGACATTTTCTGGTGAACTGATGTTCAGTTGCATCATAATGGAGTTTCCATGAGCTGCTTTTTTTGAGTCAAAGGCCCCACTGTTAGAGTAAGGGTCAGTGAGTACAGCAGATATGAACTTGTTAGAACTGCACATTTCCCATCAATTACCTGTGTATGAGGGACTGCCTGGATGTTCAGCATAGTAGTACTTACTGGAATACCAAGAAGGTTAAAAATATCATCCACATTATTGGTAGGTAATGTTAGGGTGGGAAAACACATTGACCACAAACACAACATAGGATGTAATGTTCCCTAAAAAAATTCATCATAAGAAAATTATAGATATGAAAGCTATAGTATTCCATGGTATACAGGATGGGTAGAGGGAGGGCAATTAGTGGGAACACACCTACGGTGCATCTTAGCAGGGTACTGGCAAAACTTATTAAAGATAGAGTATTAATGTCTTTATATAGTGATCAAGGAAATACCATGAAGGATATCTGTAACAGTATGATCAAAATATTTCTGAATATATATGAATCGTGCCCTGTGATTGCACCAATGTATATAATTATGATTCAATAAAATTATTAAAAAAAAAAAAACTACATGTATACTTTCATGTTAACATGATCTTCTTACTCATAACCTAGATACAGAGGGTGCCTGAAAATAGAGGTAAATTTAAAAAAAAAGACAAAAATACATTAAAATTGCAATACTCAAGTCATATTTGACTTCTGCAATTATAAAAAATATAAGATACGGCATACTAGAAAACAAATGTGATTAGATTATAACAACTTTATATATTTTCTCTTTCTTAAAATGTGTATACATATTTTGGCACCCTCAGTATATGTATATACTTTTAATAATTATTCAAATAGTTAAACTACATAGTGTTTAGAGAAAATATTAATATTAAATATGCAAATTACGATTTTTATTCTGCAAAATTATTATTAATGTTTTGTACCATTTTTGGTCATTTGGAAACTTACAGCTTTTTTAACTTTAACTTTCAGAATTGGTATATTTTATTTTCAGAAAACTCCATATTCTTGATACCAGCATTAATGTTTCACAAGTATGTTGAATATACAGTCTTGGAATAATTTTGAAAAATTTGTCATGTTTTGCTTTAGACATAGTTATCATTTCCAATCTTTCTCTGTAATAATCATGTGAAGTTTATTTGACAATTGTGTGTGTAAATACATGTGCACATAACTACAGGCAATTTCAGATCTAAATGGCTCTTCTCTCTATAATTGGGTTGCTAAAATACAGTATTTCTTACATAATTACAGAATATATATTTGAATCTAATATATTTTACCCTCAACATAGGGGACAGAGTAAGGGTGAATTTTTCTGAACATTGGCTCGTACTGTCTTTTTAGCTGTTTTCTCCAAGGTCTAATAGAAAGTGACCCTCAGAGTTCATTATTTATTAAATAATGCATTCACTCTGATTTAAACAACTGTTCCTTACTTCCTTCCACACACAAACACGGTAGTCAACCCTAGAATAACAGATAGGAACTTTCTAAAGTTGTCTGGGGCTTGCCGTCTTAGTCTACCTCTCTGGGCATGAAATAAACAAACTTCACTTAGGAGCTGAGTCTGTTGAATTTTCTTCACTGTCTTCTGTGGCCAAAAGACACACATACCATTCTCACAAAGTAAATGTTTGTGGAAGACAACTTTAAAGCCTGTATATAAAGGTTTTTAGATGATTTAACCAAACAGGTTCACACAGGGTTGAAGTTGAACAGAGAAGTCATAGACCAGAAATAATGAATCCTGGGTTTTTGTCACGACTATACATCTGCCATGAAATATTCACAATCTGATCCCCTCACACAAGCCATTTATCCCCTTTGGCCTCGCTTCCCTCATCTGTGGTTCTACAGGAACGCGTCTACTATTTCTTTCTGTCCTCATATTTTAACATTTTATTTTTCTCCTTGATTAGATAGGTTTTTATATCTTAGAAAAGTGCAGTGCATATTTATCTATGTCTCATCTCACTTTGTAACATGCTGAGATTTTTGGCTTCTGAAGGCTAAATCATGAGTTCATTTAGGGCAGAGTTTAGGGCTCTTCCAAGAAATACAAAATTATCCCCAGAAGATGGTAGATTTTAGATAAAAGACTACCTCTAAAGTGAATGGTATTCCAATAATGTGAGCAATTGTATGCTTCCTCTCACATGTTGGTGGACAGAGAGAACGCCAGAAATAACGTTATCAGCAAATCATTTTCCTCATGAACTGGTTTCATGTTCTAAAAATTTGTACTGAAATTTTACTGTTTTAAAATTTTGTTCAACAAAAGAGAAGGAAGATCAAAGAAGATGTTCAATAGCTTTGCCATTTCAAAAGTTTCTTACATTTCTGATATGTAACAATATGATCATATGGTTGTAGCAATAAGGTAAAATAGCATTTAGAAAAAATCTACATGCTTTGAAATATGTTAAAATAAGGTTGAAATGCTATCAAATTTTTATATCTTAATATTGAAGGATATTTGTTGTTTTCTAACACATTTTGCTACAATTCTAAAACCATGTATTGTGTATTAGGTCACGTGTTCACCAGCTTAACCAGCAAGGATGAGTGAGAACAGTCTGCTACGTTTGGCCTGTACTCAAACCTGATGCATTTTGTGTGTCAAATGGATTCAATGCTTTCAAGGATAGAATGCAATTTATTTTTTGGTAAATATATGACTTCCTAGTTTGAAGAAAAGATTACTAGAAAAAAAAGTTCCATGGAACTTTTTCTATTTCAAAACAATACTTTGATGACTGAGTGTAAATCAACCAACTAATACAGTGTGTGAGTGAGACATCTAAAATCTTTTTTACAAATGAGTTAGAAGAGCATTTCAGTAAGATGCCATTCAGGATTGATGTTGGCGTTCAGCTCCGCTCACAGATGCTTCCCTTTCAATAGACACCTAATTTCATGATACAATTGGTGGGATAACTCTAATGTAATTGAGAATTAAAAAAAAAAATGAAATGTTGTAGTTTTTAGGGATAATCCCATTCTCCCTGTCAGAGTGAAGTTTAGGTTAGAACAGAAAAGCTGACCACTCCGTGCGTTGAATCCTTGGACCTGGTTTAATCAAAGTTGCCAGTTCATGATTTGCAAAAGAACACGAGAATATGTATTGATCATGACCGCTGAGTTCCCTCGCATAGTACAAAGGAGGAAAACCCGTTGATGGAGCCACGGTAGCATCTTAGTGTAGGAAAATCAGAAAGGGGTTTCACGATCTGGGCTCAAGTGGTTTAAATCAGTTCTTTTTTTTTTTTATAATTTTATTGAATCATAATTGTGTACATTGGTGCAATCATAGGGCACAATGTGCTTCATATACAATCAGAAATATTTTGATCGTACTGTTACAGATAGCCTTCATGGCATTTGCTTGATCACTATATACAGAC
>CAUYON010155853.1:0-18780 GCA_963573935.1 Arctocebus calabarensis | reverse complement strand
TGAAGGAGAGTTCCGTGGCCCCACATCCTTCTCAGCATCTGGTGGACTCTGTCTTCTGGATTTTGGCCCTTCTAATAGGTGTCTCCTGATATCTTAATGTTCTTTTAAATTGCAGTTGAGAACCTTTTCGTAAGCTTATTTTACCATTCGTGTCTCTTCTTTGGTGAGGTGACTTTTTTTTTTTTGAGACAGAGCCTCACGCTGTCGCCCTGGATAGAGTCTGTGGCATCACAGCTCACAGCCACCTCCAATTCCTGGGCTCAAGCGAGTCTCATGCCTCCACCTCCCAAGTAGCTGGGACTACAGGCGCCCGCCACAACGCCCGGCCATTTTTTTGGTTGCAGCCGTCATTGTTGTTTGGCGGGTCCTGGGGCTGGACTCGAACCCGCCAGCTCAGGTGTACGTGGCTGGCGCCTTAGCCCGTTGAGCCACAGGCGCTGAGCCTGGTGAGGTGACTTTTAAGGTCTTTGTTCCATGTTTCAGTTGGGGTATTTCCTTCTTATTGAGTTTCTAGAGTTCTTTGTGTATTTTGGGTAAGTCTTTCATGGGAATGCCTTTTGCAAATGTACCCCCCCCACCCACCCACCCCTGCTCCACTGTGATTTGTCTTTTCATTCTCTTGACAATACCTTTTGCAGAAAAAATATTTTTAGTTTTATTGATATTTGGTTTATCAATTCTTTCATGTATTGTGCCTTTGGTATTATAGATCTCATTTTTTTTTTAATTATCAGAAGAGTATTTAAAAGACAAGTAATAAATGGAAAAATTAGGGAGGAGCTAAATAACATTATGATAAAGCAATCAGGTGAAGTCTGAAGGTGAAGACATTCTCTGAACAATTGTAACCTAATCATTAGTACCTGCATATTAATCTGAAATTTAAAAAAATACAAAGTTTTCAATGTAATTAAATAATAGGTAATTGAAGATACTTCTAGGCCTAGAATTTTTTGGCAGAAGATTTAACTTCTTTATTAGGAATATTGGACTACAATTCATCGTTTCTTTAAAAATATTAAAAAATACCGTATAAGATGTTTTTAAAAATATATCCCTTCATGCAAACCTGACAAGACACTTTAGGGCTATAGTTCATCTGACAAAATAGAAAGGGGGTAAATATGATTTTTAACTATGTCTCAGATTTTCAGTTGGAGAAATGCTGTACTTCAATTTATATTCCAAATGGCTTTCCTTTTTAGTGTTCCATGTCATTTTTCAATTTTGGATCTTGGGTACAGATTAATAATATTTTTTTCTATCCCTTCCTTTTACCTAGTATAAATATAGGGAGTGTTTGACCTTTAGAGACTGTAAGGATCTCTGGCCTGTTACAACAGCACTTATCCTAAATCCATTCGAGATCAACTGGGTGTGTATCACAGAAAATTCCAAATGGTTAGGTTAAAGTTTACAGTCATGAAAAATTATGAAAATCATTCATCTTATAAGGTCTGTGGTACAAAAATAAGAGCTTCGGAAATTAGAACATTATTTGTTATGATACTACTGCATCACAATTTCATAAAAGCAAAATGTTATTTAAAATATACATATAACTATTAAAAAAACCCTGACATTGCATGCCAAGTACTATGCTAACATGCTTTATGTGAAATGTCTCATTAACTTCCTTGCAACCACGGGGGGAGGGGGGGCTGTGCGTTCCTGTATTTCCCTTGAGGGAGCTGAAACTTCGGGCCCAGTGACTGGCCCATGATCACACTGGGAACTATGATAAAGGCAGGATTGGAATTTAGATGCAATGATTAATCCTTTGTCCCACCAGTGTTTATTGAGTGTTACTAGGTGTCAAGGTCAGTCCCGGGTGTGGTGATACTAATCTGAATAAAACATGAAAATCCGTGGGCGGCTCCTGTGGCTCAGTGAGTAGGGCGTCGGCCCCATATATACCCAGGGTGGTGGATTCAAACCTGGCCCCAGCCAAACTGCAACAAAAAAATAGCTGGGCATTGTGGCGAGCACCTGTAGTCCCAGCTACTTGGAAAGCTAAGGCAAGAGAATAGCTTAAGCCCAAGAGCTGGAGGTTGCTGTGAGCTGTGATGTGAGTACTCTACCCAGGGCAACAAAGTGAAGACTCTGTTTCTAAAAAAAAAGAAAAAATGAAAATCCGTGCTATGAATATTATGAAATGCAGACACACAGTCGAGCTTGGTGGTTGGAATGATAACCACTTCTTCCATGATTTGGCAGCTCTCTAGCCTCTCTACTTGGAAATTTTGTCCTACAGACAGATTTGTTTTTCCTAAAGGAAAAAGGTCCAAAAACTGAACATAATTCCCTAAAGAGCAGAGTCTGGCTCTGAATCTGGACTCTTTTTTTTTTTTTTTGAGACAGAGTCTCACTCTGTCACTCTGGGTTGAGTGCTGTAGTGTCATAGCTCACAGCAACCTCAGTCTCTTGGGCTCAAGTGATCCTCCTGCCTCTGCCTCCTGGGCTACAGGAACCCACCACAATGCCTGGCTAGTTCTTCTATTTTTAGTAAAGATGGGTCTCACTCTTGCTCAGGTTGGTCTCAAACTCATGAGCTCAAGGGATCCACCCACCTCAGCCTCCCTGTTGGGATTACAGGTGTGAGCCACTATGCTTGGCACTAGGTCTGGACTCTTCCAGAAAAAAAAAAAATTCCCTGTGAAGCTATTTCCTTAAAACACACACACACACACACACACACACACACACACACACACACACACCACTCCTCACTCCCATGTTTCTTTATATCTTTTCAAACTGTCATCTAATCTAGGTAAATTTTACATAGGTAGGGCCATATTTTTACAATTCAGGATTGCCAGACCAGCTGAATTACTATTTTCTTTGTTGTTGGTATTATTACAATAATTTCCATATGTCCCATACAAAAAAAAGACCCAATAATGCATTTTCTTTTTTTGCAGTTTTGCCCAGAGCTGGGTTTGAACCTGCCACCCTGGGGATAGGAGGCCGGCACCTTACTCCTTGAGCCACAGGTGCCACCCAATGAATTAATTTCTTATATTTGTTTTCTTTCTTTCTTTCTTTTTTGAGACCAAGTGCGGAGTGTCACTATGTTTCCCACGGTAGAGTGCCGTGATGTCACAGCTCACAGTAACCTCAAAGTCTTGGGCTTAAGCGATTCTCTTGCCTCAGCCTCCCATGTAGCTGGGACTACAGGCATCCACCACAACGCCCGGCTATTTTTTGTTGTTGTTGTTGTTGTTTGGCAGGCCTAGGCTGGGTTCAAACCCACCAGTCCCAGTGCATGTGGCTGGTGCCCTTAACCCTGCGCTATGGGCACCAAGCCCTTATATATTTTTTCTGTTTTAAAGCCTTTATGCATACATTTTGCATTATAGGAAAAGTGAAAGAATTTTTTTATTTTTTTATTTTTTTGAGACAGGGTTTCACGGTCTTGCTCCAGGCTAAAGTGCCATGGTATCAGCCTAGCTCACGGCAACCTCAAACTCCTGGGTTCAAGTGATCCTCCTGCCTCATTCTCCCAAGGAACTGGGACTACATACAGGTGCCTGCCACAGTGCCCAGTTAAGTTTTCTATTTTTAGTAGCCATGGGGTCTTGTCTTTAGTTTCAGCTTCAGTGAGACTAATTTTGGACTTCCGACTTCCAGATCTGTACTATGATCAGTTGGTAACGTTTTAAGCCACTTCGTTGTGGTGGTTTGTTACAGCGGCAATAGGAAATTAAAACAGAGACGTGTGTTCCATCTTGGTAAATGCTTTGGCAATCTTAAGGCAGTGTCTCTGTCTATTTTCTGCTGCTACAACAGAATACTACAGACTGGGTAATTTATAAAGAAAGAAGTTTAAATAGCTCATGCTTCTGGAGGCTGAAAGTCCAAAATAAGGTGCCAGCATCTGGCGAGTGCCTTCTCGCTGTGTCATAACATGGCAGAGGGTGTCACCTAGTGAGAGGTAGGGACCTGCGTGACAGCTCAGGTCTCTCTTCCTTTTCTTATAAAGCCACCAGGTCCAGCACGGGGCCCTATCACGATGCCCTTATCTAACCTTACCTTCCAAAGTCCCCACCTCCAATTCATATGTGAATTTGGGGATTACATTTCTAACACATGAAGCTTGGGGGACGCAGTTACCTGTAGCAGGCAGGACATGGAAAGTGGGGACTTACACACCTACTCTTAAAGTTTCGAGGAGAAGTGACAGATATTGCTTCTGCTTAAGGCAATTCATTGGCCACAAGTCAGGTAGTTGACACCTGACTTTAAAAGACGTGGGGAGTGCAAAGCTACCATGTGCCCGAAAGAATGGACAGCTGGGGTGTCATCAGTGGCCTTAGGAGACTAATGGAGAGCACAGCAAAACTGTGACTCAGCTCAGAGAGCTCAATAGGTGATGGAGGATTAGATAAAAAGAAGTTCGAAATTTCTCACAAGTAGTGGGATCGGCGCTGGGGATTAAAGCAGTGGCTACCGACACCTCTCCTGAATCGCGGTGACAGGTAGATCTCACCTCTCCTGGGCTCCACAGAGCAAGGAAAGACAGCCCAGCTTGGCTAAAGAAGGGAAGAGAAGGGGTCCTGAGGGTCAGGCTCCGTGACCCCAAACTGCTTTGACTGGTGCGGTCCCAGGTTCCCTTGCTGGGGGGTTTCTGGTGCGGTCCCAGGTTCCCTTGCAAAGGGGTTTCTGGCTGAGTTTGGCCAAAGGTAGGAAATGAACTGGGGTCCTGCCTCTCCCAGCTCCCACCTCCGCCGCATCTGCCTGTTTTCAAGTTCCAGCCTCTGCCAGGGGACCCAGCTCTTCGTTTGTTCCTCCAGCGGGGAGGTGGGAATAACTTTACGCTTCTGCTAATACGTTCATTGCTTTCCTGTTTCCTCGCTGGTTTTAGGGCTCTTCCGTCATCTACATTAAAATTCCACTTGGTCTCTGGCTTCCTGGTTGGACTGACACAGAATCTGACAAGCCTGTGGCACAGTGGGCAACTCTGCACAAGGGGCTGTCCTTGTGGTTTTCAGAAGCAGGTGGAGAAGGACTCCAGTGAAACCCCACAGGCGGAGTGGGGGACCCAGAGCTGCCGGCTAACGTGAGATGTGTCTGACGCAGCCTGTGCACCGCTGAGTCCTTCCTGGTTGGGGCCGCCTGGAGCACTGTGGATGTTTAGCCATATTTGGGACATAAAGATTATTCATTGTTCACCTGAACTTCAAGTTTAACCAGGTTTTCTGCATTTTTGCTTGTTAAATCTAGCACCCTTCATAGAGAATGAGCTCACAGAGAGAGCTGGCTTCAAAACTGGATTGTGCAGGAATAAACATGGGTGCAGGCAGAGCCAATTTGGGGGGGATGTCGGGTGCTGCAGTCAGACCTTGATTAAAGCCTTTGCCATAGGCTGCTGGTACTGACAGTGACCAAGGCAATTGTGCAGCGTGGATTAGTCCAATCAGAGGAATTATGGGAGTGAAGTCTCAGAAAGAGCCTGTGTTATTTGGCACGACGAACTAGGCTCTGCACCTGTGGCTAAGATGCCAACCCATACACCTGAGCTAGCAGGTTCGAATCCAGCCTGGGTCACCAAACAACAATGACAGCTGCAACCAAAAAAATGGCCGGGCGTTGTGGCGGGCGCCTGTAGTCCCAGCTACTTGGGAGGCAGAGGCAGGAGACTCGCTTGAGCCCAGGAGTTGGAGGTTGCTGTGAGCTGTGATGCCACCACACTCTATCCAAGGTGAAAGCTCGAGGCTCTGTCTCAAAAAAAATAAAAATAAAAATAAAAGGACGATGAACTAGTTTTGTTGTTATTGTTGTTGTTTAGAACAATAGGGAAGACAAAAAGTCTCTTCTGAAGACCAAATGTGCAGACTTAGTGATTTATTCAAACCAGTGGTTCTGGGCAATTGTGTCTCCCAGGGAATATTTGTCAATGTCAGGAGACATTTTCTTTTCTTTTTTTTTTTTTTGAGACAGAGCCTCAAGCTGTCACCCTGGATAGAGTGCTGTGGCATCACAGCTCACAGCAACCTTTAACTCCTGGGCTCAAGCGAGTCTCCTGCCTCTGCTTCCCAAGTAGCTGGGACTACAGGCGCCCACCACAATGCCTGGCTATTTTTTGGTTGCAGCCGTCATTGTTGTTTGGTGGGCCTGGGATGGATTCGAACCCGCCAGCTCAGGTGTACGTGGTTGGTGCCTTAGCCCAATGAGCGACAGGCGCCGAGCCAATGTCGGGAGACGTTTTTGGCGGTCACAACGGAGGGAGTTGTTCTTGGCATCTAGTCGGCGGAGGCGAGCCCCTCAAACAAAGGGTTTTCTGGTCCAGTCCTTTGTGGGAACGCGTCTGGCCAGTGACGGTTGTTGCACCTTCTGGGAAGACATAGGCGAAATGTGCCGTCCTCAGAGGGAAACCAGACGGTGAGGCTGGCATCCCGGGGGACAGATCCCCAACTAACATGGAAGCAAAGGCACCACACAGGCCTCCGTCGTGTGGCCCCGCGCCTGGATGTAGCAGCTACGCAGATGCTCCCTGGACGGTCAATCGTGACTGTGCGACGTGTGTGCCCCGCGCGGCTGTCACTGTGCGTGTTCAATCAGCAGCCATTGATGTGTTAGCTAGAACAGTGTCCCTCCAGGGTGGGTTGGCTCTACCTCATTCTAGAGGTGAGGATCTGGGTGGCAATACGGTTCCCTTTCAAGGAGCTCACTGTGGGGAGTTGTGAGCTCACGGGAGACGTGGGGGTTCTCAGTTCCTGGCAGAGGTCACCACATGTGTTTATCAGCTCTGTCAACTCCAGGGACAGCAAACCAGTCAACCCACCAGCTTCAAAGTGGAAGAGGGAACATTGGCTTGTGTGATCGAGATCGTTCCTGGGTAGCCCCAGAGCTGGAGGAGGAGATGCATGCAGGCCCCGTTCCTGTGAGGGCACCCCAAAATCTCTGCTGTCCCCAGCCCCCTCGTCTCCGGCTTTCTCCCAGGAGGATGTGGGAGGGAAGGTGGCTGCTGGTGGCCCACTTGTCGCATTCTCCCGGCTTAGAACTTCTCTGCCCCCTTACCCACATGGGTGACTCAGGAGAGGCCTCTGTGGCTCTACTTGAATCCTGCATGCTCCCTGACCACTCGCTGGCCCCGGGAAAAGTGTCCTGTGATTGGCTGGCTGCACTTGGCCATGGGCCTGCCCCCGAATCAGGAGTGAGAGTACTTTCCTCTGGCAGAGGGAGAAGTTAGAATCACCTTTCTGGGACCACATTACTGTCCTTGCTTGTGGTGGTACTAATATTCCTTGAATGCCACAACTGGTACCCAACTGCGAAAGGAGCTGGCCTTGTGAGGGCTTTTATTAATAGCCCTAGTTTTGCAGGTCTACCGTGGAGACACCACTCCAGCTCTTTAACTGAGGAACTGACCCTCTGCAGGTGAGGAGACTGTCCTGGGTCATGAGCCTTTCGTACTAGAGACCTGCAGAGATAGAATCGCTCAGTGACGCGTGTTGACTGATGAAGGTCAAGGTAGTACTCCACATGATACGTGTGGGTGGCACATAAAGCACTCTCTCTGGGTTTGCACCCGTAGCTCAGTGGTTAGGGCGCTGGCGACATGCACCAGGGTTGGTGGGTTTGAATCCGGCCAGGGCCTGCTAAACAACAATGACAACTGCAACAAAAAAATAGCCAGGTGTTGGCACCTGTAGTCCCAGCTACTCTGGAGGCTAAGGCAAGAGAATTGCTTAAGCCCAAGAGTTTGACGTTGCTGTGAGCTGTATCACCACGGCACTCTACCCAGGGCGACATAGTGAAACTCTGTCTCAAAAAAAAGTGAAAAAAAAAAAAAGCACTCTCTCTGCAGGGCCCCCCAGCTGACGGCCTCACACAATCACCTGAATGATGGATGATAAGGAACACGTCTCAGGGGTTCAGCAGATTGGGTTCTGTCCCTACTCTGCCACTTGCCGCTGAATGACCCACTAGACTTCTCTAAGCCTTATCATTCTCATCTGTAAAATGAACCAATAATCCCCATCTGGCAGAGATTCTGGGAAGATGCAAGCTATTCACAGTACTTGTGTACAATACGTGCCCCACAAATGTTTCTGTCTTCTCACAGATTTTTGCCTGCTTTTAGCAACAACTGAAGACGCTGGGTTTCTTTCAGTTCATTAGTAGATAGTTCCATTTGTGGGAGCATCTTTTCACATTGAAAAGAACATCCAACTAACATATTTGTACATATCCAAATAAATTAAACTTTAATATACAACATCATACATGACAATTTGGTAAATAAATGAAGCTAATTATAGTGAACAAAATGACTTTAGATCTAAAAGAATACTAAGAGTGAATATCAGACTTATTTCCATTTACTTCACCCCACAGTACTAAGGATCAAACTCTATTCCACTCTGAAGTTTCAAAATATCTGTAAATTTAAATTTTTTGGCAGTTGAACTACCAATGGGGTATAAATACCTCACCAAATGCTAACTTGTAGGACTGCCTGACAATACACCATCCCAAGTTGCTAAGAATGAAGAACCTAAAACCTTTCGAGAACAATGCTATTTGAATAAATATTTTGGGAAAGGCACTCTGAATACTGACTACTTCTAAAGATTTCTTAATAATGATAATTTTTCCCCAGCACAAGCAAAACCGGACATTTGTTTGTTTCTTTCTTTTTTTTAAAGACAAAGTAGTCTCACTCTGCTGCCCTCGGTAGAGTGTCATGGCATCATCACAGCTCACAGCAACCTCAAACTCTTGGGCTCTGGAATGTTGGTTGGCATACACAAAGTGAATTGTGGGATACACAATTAAATTATTGATTGACAACTTTTATTTACCTATGAAGGTCTTAATTCTTATGGTTGATTTTGTTGTTGTTTCAACTACCGTAGGTATGAAGCTGACTTACTGTGTTTATGTGACTAGTTGAATTTATAAAATTTATTTCTCCTTTTCTTTATCACCCTACTTTAAAATTTGCCTCAGTTAAAAAGTATAATAATTTATATAACTTTAGTAAATGGATATCAATTTGAATCTAACAAACATTTCTTAAGAGTATCACCTAAGAAGAAAAACTATATCCGAAGAAACACATGCATTTAGCTCAATTAATTATTTACTGGGCATAGTCAGTGGGAGAAATGAATTTATAGGAACTCAGTGGATGTTTTTATTGCCTTACATTCAACTATAGTTGATTTCTCCTCATAAGGAAAGAAACTGTTACGAAGATTAAATGAGATGCCACGTTTCGCACTGACATAGAGTAAATATTCAATGAATGTTGCTTCTTTTTCAGTCCCTTCCAATAGCTGGTCATCATCTCTGATGACTTACCAGAAGAAGTAGTTCCCAAAGTTCTTAAATTTTCTTTTTTTTTTTTTCGAGATAGAGTCTCACTCTGTCGTCTGGGTAGAGTGCCGTGGCATCACAGTTCACAGCCACCTCAAATTTTGGGCTCAAACATTCTCTTGCCTTAGCCTCCCAAGTAGCTGGGACTACAGGCATCCACCACAACACCCAGCTATTTTTTTTTCAGAGACGGGGTCTTGCTCTTGCTCAGGTTGGAATTCTCAAATTTCAGAGCCTTGTGAAATGGAAGTCTGATGCCCACTTCGGAATTAGGGAATCAGATCATCAGGATTCGAGTTGGGGCCTCTGTATGTCTAACAAGCTCGGAAGGATGCCAGGTATCAGAACCATTGATCATGGCTGTAAGTCGGAGCCCCCAACAGCTTCCAGGCTGGTTTCTTCAGTTCCCAAGTGTTAAATAAACTTTGCATCAGTCATAAAAGACATGGGGAGCTGTAGTGAACTTAGAGAGCGTTCATTCCAACGCCTTCTTTTGTAATTGATAAAGCTGAATTGCAGAGTGGCCTGGGGTCTCTCCACTACTGCTGGGCAGCCCTGTCTGACCCAAGGGCTGACTTTGAGCATCGAATCCTCCTCGACTTCATGTAGCAGAAACATTTATTTTGAGAGTGGACTTATCTGTCTCTGCTGCTTATACACAGATGGCTCCATCCTGAATATGTCAGACTGTTCCCGGACTTCTAGGCTGTACTTGGTACAAAAATAGCTTCCCAGTGCTAATGGCTAGCTATAACCTGAAATAATTATCCCTTGCTCAGTCTTCTGTGTGATTCATGACTCCGTTATTAATAGCAGGTCTGAATAGACTGTGCAAGTATTATGAGCAAAGGTCACTGACCAAGTACCCCAACAAGCATTAGGGGTGAGTCAATACCTGTTGAAAGGATTGTCTCTTCATTATAGCTTCAAGTCATGTTGGCTTTTGGGAGCATAAAGTTTTTCTACTTTGCAAATATGGGGACAGAATTTTCAAATGCCTGCTCATTTATTTTAGAATTATATCATGTGAAGCCTTGGATGAAAGATGATCCTATGTGATTTCCAATGACGTTTCTGAAGTTGAATTTCTTCTTCTTCTTCTTTTTGTTTTGAGACAGAGTCTCACTCACAGAGTGAGTCTCACATTGCCCTGGATAGAGTGTTGTGGTGTCACAGCCTACAGCAACCTCAAACTCCTGGACTTCAACAATTCCCTTGCCTCAGTCTCCTGAGTAGCTGGGACTACAGGTGTGAGCCACTGTACTTCCCTAGTTTTTCTATTTTTAGTAATGACAGGGTCTTACTCTTGCTCAGGCTGGACTTAAACACTGGAGCTCAAACAATTTACCCACCTTGGTTTCCCAGAATGCTAAGATTACAGGTGTGAGCCACTGGGTCCAGCCTGAAGTTGAATTCCTAAAATAGATTAGCTATAACCAATGTGCTTGGCCTTGGGCATGAGTGTGAGTGTGTGAGTGTGGGTGTGTATGTGTGAGTGTGTGAGTGTGTGAGTCTGTGTGAGCTGGGACTACAGGCACCAGCCACAATACCGGCTATATTTTTTATTGTAGTCGTCATTGTTGTTTAGCAGGCCAGGGCTGGGTTCGAACCCTCTCACTCTGGCGTATGTGGCTGGCGCCCAAGCTGCTGAGCTACAGGTGCCAACCCTGCACCATGCTTTAACATCAATTTATGCTGCGTAAGTATGTCCAACTCCTCACTTGGGCCTGCTGCAAAACACTCATGGTGTGCTTGCCCCAGGGCTTACTGTCCTTCTGTAGGGGTGCCTGGCCCGGATGCCACCTCCCTGCTGCAGTGACTGGCACACACCTATCCCCTGTGGCCCGTCTGGGAGTGTATCCAGGGCATGGGCTCCGCAGTGGGGTTTCTGAGGCAGATGGCACCTGCGGTCTTTATTTGACTAAGCAATGCCAGAATAAGTGCTTGTTCATAATTTTTTCTTTCTTTCTTTTTTTATATAGAGTCTCAGGCTAGAGTATTGTGGCATTAGCGTAGCTCACAAGAACCACAGACTCTTAGGGTGAAGAGACTTCTGCCTCAGCCTCACGAGTAGCTGGGACTACAGCCACCTGCCATAGCACCCAGCTCGTTTTTCTATTTATAGTAGAGATGGGGTCTTGCTCTTGCTCAGACTGGTTTTGAATTCCTGATGCTCAAGTAGTCTTCCTTCCTTGACCTCCCAGAGTCCTAGGATTACAGGCGTGAGCCACTGTGCCTGGCCACGTAGTTTCCTGTTTTGTGCTGGGCTTTGCTATCAGTTATGTTAACTTCATACACTAAGTTGGGTAGTTCTCTTTTATATTCTGGAGCATTTTGTATTGCTCTTGGAATTCATTGTTCCTTGAAAGTGTGAGACTATAGGCGGTATGACTGCTTGGTGCCCAAACCTACATGTCCCCATAGGCAATTCTTTGAAAATGTTTTCAATTTCTTCCCTGGCTATTGGTTCCACTACATTTTGAGGGCTCTCTATCTGATGTTGGCATCTAGACAGGAATATCTAGGCCCAGGGGTCACAGGCGTGTATTTTTGTTGTCTACCACTTTGTGACTTGTTGTGATACCTCACAAGGATTCTCTGGGCACCTGGATGCTTAATAACCTGTTGATGGGTTTGAAATCACTGGCCTCCAAATGGATACAATGGGAATTCATTCTCTGTCACATAAGTCTACCCTGCTCCATGAATAGGGTTTTTTCCCAACGCTCTCAAATTTTTGCTTTTATTTTGACAATGATGTCAGAGATTTTTTGGCATTAAAACACACACAGAGGTTGTATACACATTTTAAGAAAAAATAAATGTATTATAATTATAATACTCAATATATACTGATAACAAAAGATAAATACAAGTAACATTTGACCTCTGCAATTACAAGAGGTGCTCAAAGTGGTTGCCATGACTGTCCAGACACTTCTTGTTTTTTTTTTTTTTTTATATGTGGTATATGTATACATGATACGTGTCCATGTGTTTGATTATATAAAGACACTTCTTGTTTTTTGAGACAGAGTCTGACTCTGTTGCCTGGGTACAGTGCCAGGGCATCATCATAGCTCACAGTAATCTCAAACTCCTGGGCTCAAGAGATCCTCCTGCCTCAGTTTTTCTATTTTTTTAGTAGAGATGAGGTGGGGGGGTGTCTCGCTCTTGCTCAGGCTGGTGTTGAACTCCTGAGCTCAAGCAATCTACCTGCCTCGGCCTCCCAGAGTGCGAGGATTACAGGTGTGAGCCACCACGCCCAGCTAGACACTTCTGATTATGGCAAATAAAAAGTAGTAAATAGATAACATCCCTTGACATGTGAATATATTTCTCTGACACCTGATATATAGATAAAAATTCTCAAGGGTTCTCTGAACGAGAAAAGACTGGCAAATTACTACTTATGATGATGTGATACTTTTGGGATCTAAGTCATTCTGACTACTTGGAGAACATTTCTTTTCTTCCTTAATAATAGTCATTCCAAAATTTCTCTTGTGTCTCAAAGCTGCCCTTTCCTGAATCATGTTTCAAGCAAGTGTGTCCCCCGAACCTCTCTAATCACTACCACGAAGACGAGCATGTTTCCAAAAAATGATTTACACGTTTTTCATTTCTCAAATTCACTTGGCAAGTAACATTCATACAGATATCCTGCATTTGAAATAAACCTACTCTACCTATGTTAGAACTTACAGAATTATGTAGAGCAGGGTAATGTGTCTTCATAATGGTTTTCAGTTAGATCTGTCAAGATATTCTCTCCTTCCTACTCAGAAAAATGTTCCACTAATTTTGTAAGTTGTTGATAGAATAGCATCTACTCGTCAGATATTAATATTATAACTCATTGCTTGAATAACAACTATTATATAACAGAAAAGATGACAGTTGGATTCTAGGATTGAAAATGACTCACAGGCCAGTTTCTTCAATTCCCTGACATTTTTCAAAAGTAACCTAAAATCTTAAATGTTTAAGGAAAGTTTCCAGAAAAAAATCCTGATAGTAAAGCAACCATGTGGACTTCCCGTCCCTAATTTGGGGATCAAAGGCACAAGGTCCGCTGATTGGTGGTGTCTTCTCATATCAGGTGGCGTTTGGTGCTTTATTCTGTCAATTTATTCAGTAGGCATTTGTTGGCATTGGCTTTGTGCTAGGGAAACAGCGGTGAACAGTCACAATTGCACAAAACAGTCCCTGTCCTCCTCAAACTTTAATAGGCAGCAAACAAAGTGTGGGGCCTGTCAGAGTTCCTCCACTGCTGTGTCAAGACGGGACTGCCATAGGGAGGACAGGGCAGCGCAGGGACAGCCCTGGGGCAGCCACTGCAGGTGGCTAAGGCAGAGAAAGGAGGAGGTCGTAGTGAATGCAGAGAAATGAACAGATTGCGGGTATCACTGAGAGAGGGTGGCAAAGAGCTCAGACAAACTCTGTGTGCAGCTTAGAGTTGTACAGATCAGGCTCCCTCCCTGGAAAGGCTCTGGGATAGAGATTAGGCTGTGGGCATTTTGTTGTTGTTGTTGCCCTCGGTAGAGTGCTGTAGCGTCACAGCTCACAGCAACATCAAACACTTGGGCTCAAGCGATCCTCTTGCCTCAGCCTCCCGAGTAGCTGGGACCACAGGTGCCCACCACAATGCCCAGCTGTTATTTTTAGAGATGAGGCCTTGCTCTGGCTCAGGCTGCTTGGTCTTGAACCAGTGAGCTCAGGCAATCCACCTGCCTCAGCCTCCCAAGTGCTGGGGTTACAGGGGTGAGCCACCACGCCCGACCGGTGTGGAAGTTTCTTAAGGTACTCTTGGGGACATCTGTGCAGGCGGGCGGGGAGTGGGGTGCAGAGAGCAAAGGAGACCTGCACTTGCAGGATAGGCCTCAGGTGAGGGACGGCTGAGGCAGGGTGGCCTTTCGGATAGGCCCCACATATTACAGAAAGTAAGTGATGAGGGGCTGAAGGAGAAAAAGTGAATGCTGGGACAAACAGGTAAAAACTACAGGCAGGATAACAGCTGCCACGGCCACTGCCAGGGCAGGAAGAGGCTGGGACTGTCAATCTGGAATTCCCAGGAGGGGCCTCTTCGCAGCTGGGAAGCAGATCTGTGAGGAGAAGCCGTGCCCAGGCGGCGGCCTGGGGGTAACCAGAGGCTGTTTGGGGCATATTGATAAAATCCGGGTCCGGGGCAGTTGCAGCTGCTGGCTGTGCAGTCTGTCTTGTGCAAACAGGCCAAAGAAAACTTCTGTTCGCTGAGTTCAGCCCCAGCAAGGCACAGCGGGTGTGAACTGCAGGTTTGGATCTGCGCCGCCACCTTGATAACCAGTGCAGGCTGGGGAGGCCAAGCTCCCTGAAGGGCTCTGAGACGGTGGCTGGGGGTGGAAGGGGTCAAGCCAGCTTATACTCCAATCCCTGTCTTCCATAACAAAAGATCCAACATCCAAGGTCATCTGAAAGGGACACCTTTCTCTTACAATAGAAAACTCGAGTGGAGACAGGGGTGGGTGGTGGCACGTGTCAGGAAGTGAATGACAGTCCCCAGCGTGGCCCAGCTGGCGATCTAAGCTGTTGCTACCCCTCCTTCTGGAGGGACACAGAAGGTCGCTGGGAAGTGTGTGAAACTATAGGTTAAGCATGGCGCATCTTCCTGAAAGCTAATTTTCATGGATGGTTTTTAGGGAAAATATTTTCATATTAAACAAGATAGGATATGGGATGGGCCGCAAACTATAGTTTTAACGACACTATCTTAGATGTAAAAGCAAATGTGTGTTTGTAGCAGGCCACTTCAGTAATACTCACCCTTCCAGAGTCCGTGAAAAAGTTTGAGAGACGCACACCTTGTTTGTTTTCTGCATTTTTTAAAGCATAAGGAGGAATCTTTTTGTCTGGACAGAATTATTTATAGGTTTTTTTTTTTAATTTAAAATTATAGAGGCGGCGCAGAGGCTCACACCTGTAATCCCAGCACTCTGGGAGGCCAAGGCTGGTGGATTGCTTGAGCTTAGGAGTTTGAGGCCAGCCTGAGCAAGAGTGAGACCCTGTCTCTAAAAAAAAAAAAATGTAGCCAGGTATTGTGGGGTGCCTATAGTACCAGCAACAGGCTGGGAGGCTGAAGCAAGAGGATCTCTTGAGCTCAAGAGTTTGAGGTTGTTGTGAGCCATGACACCAAGGCTCTCTACCAAGGGTAACAAAGTGAAACTCTGTCTCAAAAAGTGAAAATAAAGTAAAATAAAATAGGCTCGGTGCCTGTAGCTCAAGTGCCTAAGGCTGGCGGGTTCAAATCCAACCCTGGCCTGCCAAATAGCAATGACAACTACAGTCAAAAAATGGCTGGGCATTGTGGCAGGTGCCTGTAGTCCCAGCTACTTGGGAGGCTGAGGCAAGAGAATTGCTTAAGCCCAGGTTGCTGTGAGCTGTGATGCTACAGCACTCTACCCAGGGTGACAGCTTGAGGCTCTGTCTCAAAAAAAAAAAAAAAAAAGAATAAAATAAAATAAATTATAGGCCAGGCATGGTAGCTGAAGCCTCTAATCCCAGCACTCTGGGAGACTGAGGCAGGTGGATTGCTTGAGCTCAGGCGTTTGAGACCAGTCTGAGCAAGAGTCAGACTTCTCTACTGAAAAATAGAAAAACTAGCTGCGCATTGTGGCAGTTGCCTGTAGTCCCAGCTACTTGGGAACTGATTCAAACTCCTTGAATCCAGGAGTTTGAGGTTGCTGTGAGCTATGGCACCATGACACTCTACCAAGGGTGACAGAGACTCTGTCTCAAAAATAAATAAATATAATAAAATAAATTTAATAAATATATAAATAAATAATTTAGAATTCTAAGTATGTAAAGTTAGAAACATTAAAATGTAGCTTTTAAGGGTAGCACCCATAGCTCAATGGGTAGAATGCTGGCCACATACAACAAGGCTGATGGGTTTGAGCCCAGCCTGGGCCTGCTAAACAACAATGACAACTGCACCAAAAAAATAGCCGGGCATTGCGGTGGATGCCTGTAGTCCCAGCTACTTGGGAGGCTGAAGCAAGAGAATCTCTTAAGCCCAAGAGTTGGAGGTTGCTGTGAGCTATGACACCACAGCACTCTACCGAGGGTGACAAAATGAGACTCTGTCTCAAAAAAAAAAAAAATCAGAGATTATGTGTTACATCCACTCTAATCTGCTTTTATGACCTAATAAGCAAAAGCTTTCTACGTAGTCAGAAAGGTTGTATATTTATAAATTGGATTTATAAATATACTTACCCCTTTGTTCTCTTAAATATTCCAGTACTGGTTAAATATTTGTTCAAAGTTTCTTACGCTTTTCAACTTAAAATTAGAAGTCAAATCCAATTACACCTTTCAAACTGAGGTCCAAAGTCTAATCTATCAGATTTTCTAATCTGCTATATCCCCAAACCTTTTAATTAAACCTATAGATTGTCTTAATGGTTATAAAACTGATCCCTAAAGTGACTATAAAGCTATTGGGTTTTTTGGGGAGTTTTTTTTTGGGGGGGGGGCTTCGATTTGCTTCTTCATCTCTATTTAATTCTAACATTTTCCAGAATCGAAAAGTCATTTACCCAGGTTCAGGGAGCAATTGTGCCATCATGAACTCCTAATTGTGAACATTTTTGGAATTTAGAACAGGGGCCTGACCTATGGACTCAATTCTCCCTGGACTGTGGCCGATCATGTTGGACCATTTTTATAACATGAAGATGGAGTTCTGCACCTCCCTGCTGGGTCACATTTAACAGGTGTATTTGCTGGCAGATTCAAGTCTGCATTCCATCATTTTCCTCTCTGGCCTGACTCTGGTCATCATTTAAAGACATCTTCTTATCTTCTGATCTCTTTCAGCAGAGCAGTCCACTCTCGCTAGCAGCTGTGGAAATTGATTATACAAATTGGATCATTCTTGTCATACTCAACTCGATTGAGAGGCTGGGGAAAAAAGTCCTAAGGGCGCATGGAGCCTGCTCCAAGAATTAAATTTCCACGAGCCCAGCAGTTGAAATGGCCTGCAATAACCCTAAAGCCAGGGTTACCTCATAGCTGCTGGATGACCTACTGCTGTCACTAGCCAATCAGAGTTTGCCAGCTCCCCAAAGCTCTAGTACCAAACGGCTATTCTTTTTTTTGAGACAGAGTCTCACTATGTCACCCTCAGTAGAGTGCTGTGGCGTCACAGCTCATAGCAACCTCAAACCCTTGGGCTTAAGTAATTCTTTTGCCTCAGCCTCCCAAGTAACTGGGACTACAACACCCACCATAGTGCCTGGCTATTTTTTGTTGCAGTTGTTGTTTAGCTGACCTGGGCCGCGTTAGAACCCAACAGGTGCCGACCCACCAAAGGGCTTTTTTTAAAAACAATATAGCTAACATTTCTCTTTCTAATAAAACTCCAGCCTTCCCTGTGTTGTAGACATACTGAAAACCACCCAGTCCATGTGCATACAATTTTTGCTTCCAAAATTAAATATTTTCAATTTCCATTTTATTTGTCTTTGACAAAGTGCATAACGGATGTGGGTCCATGTGGGAGGAGGCTTCTGATCCCTCCCTGTCGATATAATCTAGGATGCAGATAAACCAGTGCACTTGCTGGGGTGGCAGGGAGAGGCGACAGTCAGCCCCTCTCTCTCACTCTCCTTCCTGGAGGGAGGTAAAATCTGTGCCAGCCAGAGGGGGGCATGAAAGAATGTGGGGCGCGGGCTGTAAAAATGCCTCTCACAGATCCCAGGAGAGGAGAAACTGATTTCCGCAACTTAAAAGGTGGGAAGGTTATCTAACCTCACCACCCCGATTCTCAACTTTAAACCGCCCGACTCGGGATAATTGGTATCATCTGGGAGGATGGGGCGGCCGTAGTTCATTACGGTCCCCAGTTCGTGGATTCCTCTCTGTGCTCCGTCTCTGTTTCGCTCCACGTGTCCAGCACTGAGCACTGGGCTGGACGACTGACTCTTCCCATCTGTGACAATACAGGGGCCACCGTCCCTCATCGGTTGGAACTGTTGATGTTGGATGCTGTGTGGCCACTGTGACTTGCCGGAGACCATGCATGGAGCCGTGCGGGCAAGTGGACGCTGTGGCGATCGCTTTGCTAGTGTCTGCTGATGCTCTCGGACTGGAGGCCAAGGCGGTCAGGTGTGTGGGAAGTGAGGTCAGGCCTGAAGGGTGTCCCCGAGGAGATCAGGGGCGGGGTGGGAAACGTGTAGTGGGTGTCAGAAGGAGGGCGATCTTTTCCCTGGACTTTATTACAGAAAAGAAGACAGCAGGCTTGGCACCTGTGGCTCAACGGGCTAAGGTGCCAGCCACGTACACCTGAGCTGGCGGGTTCAAATCCAGCCCGGGCCTGCCAAACAACAATGACGGCTGCAACCAAAAAATGGCCGGGCGTTGTGGCGGGCGCCTGTGGTCCCAGCTACTTGGGAGGTGGAGGCAAGAGAC
>CAUYON010155851.1:0-30503 GCA_963573935.1 Arctocebus calabarensis | reverse complement strand
TTATGTATTTATTTATATCAAATCATAGCTGTGTACATTAATGCAATCATGGGGTACAATGTGCTGGTTTTATATACAATTTGAAATATTTTCATCGAACTGGTTAACATAGCCTTCATGGCATTTTCTTAGTTATTGTGTTAAGACATTTATATTCTGCATGTAGTAAGTTTCACCGGTACCCTTCTGAGATGCACTGTAGGTGTGGCCCCACCAGTTACCCTCCCCCACCCCTCCCCTTCCTTACCCTTTTCCCCATATTCTTGTGCTATAATTGGGTTATAAAAGCTAATTTATAGCTCATATGAAAGTTATCAATTAATTTCATAGTAGGGCTGAGTACATTGGATACTTTGTCTTCCATTCTTGAGATGCTTTGCTAAGAAGAATACGTTACAGCTCCATCTATGTAAACATGAAAGAGGTAAAGTCTCCATCTTTCTTTAAGGCTGCATAATATTGCATGGTGTACATATACCAGAATTTGTTAATCCATTCATGGGTCAATGGACACTTGGGCTTCTTCCATGACTTAGTAATTATGAATTGGAATTGACCTGCAATAAACATTCTGGTACAAATATCTTTGTTATAATGTGAGTTTTGGTCTTCTGGATATATATCTAGTAGAGGAATTATAGGATCAAATGACAGGTCTATTTTTAGATCTCTACGTATTCTCCAAACATCTTTCCAAAAGGAACGTATTAGTTTGCATTCCCACCAGCAATGTAGAAGGCTTGCTTATTTAATATGCAAGTTGTTGTCTGTTATTTACATATGTGTATGTTTATGTTTTTAAAGGCAGTGCTGATGAAGATCGATGCTTTTCATTACATCCAGCGGGGAACTGTCTACAGGTAAGAGTAAAAGGAGGTGCATTCAATTCACTCAGAATAAGCAAGTGGCTTTGGGTTTCAGGACCCCCTGACTGTCGAGTGATGAGGAGGACAGCGGTGTGTGTATTACGATTCATTCCTTCATCCGCTCACTCTTTCAAGAGCATTTGTTCAGGCCTCCTGTCATGCTGGAGGGTTTGACTGACAAGGATGCCCTCCAGGAGCCTGGAGTGTGGACAGGAAGCTACACAAGTAAATGTTCACGGTGACAAAGGTGATGATGGGTTCGGCCCCTGTGGCTCAAACAGCTGAGGCACCAGCCTCATACACCTGAGCTTACAGGTTCAAATCCAGCTTGGGCTTGCCAAACAACAATGACAGCTGCAACCAAAAAGTAGCCAGGCATTGTGGCAGATGCCTGTAGTCCCAGCTACTTGGGAGGTGGAGGCAGGAGAATTGCTTGAGCCCAGGAGTTGGAGGTTGCTGTGAGCTGTGACACTACAACCTTCTACCCAGGGTGACAGCTTGAGGCTCTGTCTCAAAAAAAAAAAAAAAGGGTGGTGATGGACATGTGTTCAGACCATTAGGGAGCACTCTGGGGGAGGATCTGTGAGCTGAGGGAGGGTCCAGGGGAGGTTGGGAGGGGCAAGGTTCTCCTTCCCACCATGGTAGTTGGTTGGTTTGGGTACCGAGAGTTTGTGTCCCCTGCTTACCAGAATTAGTGAAAGCACTTTGCTCAGCACTTTAAAAGTTACAAATCTTTGTAACTTTTAAAATGGAGGGTTTTGCCTTTTTTAATTCTCCAATCTGGGAGGGGATTTAAGATTATGATTTGTGTTTGGGTTTCTAGTTCATGAACCTTTTCTCACAAGCTGTTAAAATGAATGCTTTTTAAATTATATTTTATTCTTTTACTTCAAAGTATTATGGGAGAACAAATGTTTTTTAATTACATGGATCATTTTTTATAAAATATATATGTATATATACATACATATATACATACATAGAGAGAGAGAGAGAGAGAGAGAGAGAGCTGTCACCCTGGGTAGAGTGCTGTGGCATCATAGCTCACAGTAACCTCCAGCTCATGGGCTTAAGCAATTCTCGTGCCTCAGCCTCCCAAGTAGCTGGGATTACAGGTGCTCCCCACAACGCCTGGCTATTTTTTGGTTGTAGTTGTCGTTGTTTGGCATACTCGGGCTGGATTTGAACCCGCCAGCTCTGGTGTATGTGGCTGGTACTTTAGCCGCTTGAGCTATAGGCACCGGGCTTATAAAAATTTTTTTTTTTTTTTGAAATAAAAACATGCATGGAGTATAATCAAATAGTATTAAAAGCCTCATGGGGTCCTAAGCCTTTGTCCTCCACCCTCCACCCAAACTCTTTAAACTCTTTAGATTTTTTTTCTCGTATCTTCCCCTTCTTCTTTCTTTCTTTCTTTTTTGAGACAGAATCTCACTACGTTGCCTTGGTAGAGTGCTATGGCATCACAGCTCACAGCAACCTCAAATTCTCTTGCCTCAGCCTCCCAAGTAGCTGGGACTACAGGCACCTGCCACAATGCCCGGCTATTTTTTGGTTGCAGTTGTCATTGTTGTTGTAGCAGGCCCAGACTGGGCTTGAACCCGCCAGCCTTGGTGTATGTGGCTGGCGCTCTAGCCACTGAGCTATAGGCGCTGAGCCTTCCTTTCTTATTTCTAAATAATGTGCTCATTCTTCTATTTCCTAATTTATTAGTTCTGGACAGTGTCCCTGCTATGAGAGATGATGAGGACTTAGCTTTCTGTCATTCTTCCCACCTCCCCCCAAGCCCCCAAGAAATTTTTCAGGCTCATTCTTCTAGTCTCATTTGGGTCTCAGGGTCTGGTGGTTGTATTAGTCATGGCTTACGTTATGACTCTGGGGGTCTCGTACAGTTTTTCAAAAATTTTATTTTACTGATACATAATCATACACGTTTATGGGGCACATGTAATTTATTTTTATTTTTTTTTGAGACAGAGTCTCAAGCTGTCGCCCTGGGTATGGTGTCATAGCATCACAGCTCACACCAACCTCAAACTCTTCGGCTTAAGCGATTCTCTTGACTCAGCCTCTCAAGTAGCTGAGACTACAGGTGCCTGCTGCAACGCCTGGCTATTCTTTTTGTTGCAGTTGTCATTGTTTTTTTATTTTTTTTTGGTTGGAGTTGTCATTGTTCTTTTAGCTGGCCTGGGCCGGGTTCAAACCTGCCAGCCTTAGTGTATGTGGCCGGTGTCCTACTGACTGAGCTACGGGCGTTGCCCGCAGGTGATATTTTGATGTAAACATATAATGTGTAATGATCAAATCTTGGTAATTGGGATATCTATCACCCCAAATATTTATCATTTCTTTGTGTCGGAAGCATTCCAAATCTTTCCTTATTTTGAAGTAGGCAATATATATTCCCATTAACTATAGTCACCCTGCTGTGCTGTGAAGCATTGGAACTTACTCCTTCTGTGTATTTGTGCCCATTAACCAACCTCTCCTCATCTCTCCAGCCCCTGCCCTTCCCAGCCCCCCTTTCTGCTCTCAACCTCCATGAGATCCACTTTTGTAAGCTCCCACCTGTAAGTGACAACACGTGATATTTGTCTTGCTGGGCCTAGCTTATTTTAGTTAATGTCCTCCAGGTTCATCCAGGTGGCTGTACATGGCAGGATTTCATTCTTTTAAATGATTGAGTAACACTCCGTTGTGTACATGATGTGTATTTCCTTTTTGCGTCACCCAGTGACGGACACGTAGGCTGATTCCACAGCGAGGCTGTTGTGAAAGGTGCTGTAGTGAACACGGCCCTCTTTGACACACCGATTTCCTCTTTTCTGTATACTTACCCAGCAGTGGAGTCCTATGGTAGCTCTATTTTTAGTTTTTTGAGGAACCTCCATACTGCTGTCCGTGGTGGCTGTCCTAATTGCTATTCCCACCAACCATGTTTTGCCGGGAGGTTTTCTCTACAATTCAGCCAGAGTCTCAGGACTGAATCTCATCAGAATGGGTCATGTGCTTGGTCCTAAGCCAATGTGGTGAGTAGATCGTTTCTCGGCCTTTTGGGCTAAGAACAAGTGCAATATGATGACAAGGTGTAGAGGGGCAGGTGGAAGTACCACAGGGATTCCTGTCCTCTGAGTTGTCCTTTCTCGCTGCTCAGCCCCTGGTCTTGCAGGTGGTTCCTCTGTGACGTAGTTTCCCTTCCTCTCTGCTTCTTGAAATCCCACCCACCCTTCATGGCCAACGGTGGTGAGTCCTCCCCTCACTGTCAGCCTGAGCCGTCTGTCTCTCCTGTCCTGTGCTCCACCCTGTCCTTAGAACTTCTCATTATCTCCTTTCTTCTTATTTGACCCTTGGATTGAGGAGCATGGCAGGAGGATCCTGCCGAGGTGTTTGGGGTGGGGGAGGGGGGAGCAGAGTTTGGTTGTGGGAGTTCACTGCGACATCGCTGCTGAGCGTGGCTGTGGTGAGATGAGCCCCCCAGGAGCGTGTGTGGACCCTGGAGCCACACGCACTTCCTGTGCGTGAACCCCAGCTCTACTGCCCACGCGTGTGTGGTGGTGAGCAAGTTCTGGATCCCCTGAAAGCTTTGCTTCCTTCCTCCCCCACAGGCATGGTTCCAGTGTGTGCCTGGGGACAGCCTGGTGGGAAGATGAAGCATGCTTGGAATAGTGCCCAGAGTTTACAGGCACACAGAAATGTCACCTAGACATTTCTGTCCTCTAGAAGGGTCTTGAATGAGAGAAGTGTGGGAAGAAAGCGTCAGCCTCCACCTTGCTGATTCCTGAGAGCTGCAGGTGTCAGGTTCCCACCCCCAAAAAGCTGGGGTTGTTTCCATCACAGTCACACCAACATTGACGGCGCTTACTGTAAACCAGCTGTTCTTTGTGTCTTGGCTCATTTAATCTCAGCATCATCAGGAAGAAGGCACTCTTGTTTGCCCTGCTTTAAAGACGAAGACGTTGAGACCCAAAGAGGATTGCTTGTCAAAGTAACACCCCTGATACTTACGGAAGCTGGGATTGGAACCTGGGCGGCTGCTCTAACCCCTCAGCTGCTCGTAAGCCGTCCAGGGCTGGGGAAGGGAGCTTTCAGTGTGGTTTCAGCGCTGGGTCTGGCGTTGCTCAGATGTGGCAGAGCAGTCGCCATCTGCCTGTGTCTGTCCCAGTCCTGCTTGACTCCACGTCTGCTGCAGCTGCTTCCCGGGGGACACAGCTGGCTGGAGCCAACTGATCTCACCTCTTGTTTTGACCTGACATTTGGTTGCCTGGCCCTTAAAATTGTAGCCTGTGTGACCTCATGCCTCTCCAGGTGCCTTAGCAGGGAAGTAAGTCTCGCCTGGAAGAATCTGCCTTTTTGATGACTTTTTGAATCATCCTTCTGAGTGTTAGAGCCTAGGGAGTGTGGACGGCAGACTGTAGCCACTTGGCAAGAACTCTTTTGCAAGGTCACTGCCTAGAGTAATCTGCTTTAGTGCCAATGTCTTATCTGATTTCTGGAGCAAAGATAAAGGTAGTACAGTGCTGCTTTTGTTTTCAAAGGCCAGTGGTTATAGTAAGTTAATCAAGATCAGAGGTAAACTATTAAGTAATGTGCTTGGATACTTATAGAAGTAATATGGGGGATGGAGATGGGAGGAAAGAGGTTGAAGGGATATTTTCATTAACACTGCATATCAAGACATAAACTGTATTGCATACCTATTTAATATTGGCCCTGTGGTTTGTATGCTCAGCAGCCCGTTTCATTGGTGTCTTTCTCAAGCACTGCTGATGGGGTGGCAGAGCAGGTGTGTCTCCTCATGACCTAGGGTGGTTGAGTCCAGGTGAGCAGATGAAAACACCTGCTCATGTCACTGGTGGTACAGGGGTGAAACCCTGGTTCCAATTCCAAAATTCAGTTTTTGTTTTTTTTTTTTTTTTTTGTAGAGACAGAGTCTCACTTTATCGCCCTGGGTAGAGTGCTGTGGCGTCACACTGCTCACAGCAACCTCCAGCTCCTGGGCTTAAGCGATTCTCTTGCCTCAGCCTCCCGAGTAGCTGGGCTATGCCACAGCGCCCGGCTATTTTTTTGTTTTGCAGTTCGGCCAAGGCCGGGCTTGAACCTGCCACCTTCGGTATATGGGGCCGGCGCCCCACTCGCTGAGCCACAGGAGCCGCCCAAAATTCAGTTTTTTTTAATGGTGTGCAGAGGGGCTGGATTCATTTGCAAATTCCACAGGCAGATAGATGGTGGATGTCAGTTTGGTTTTTCTACCCAGGAGGAAACAGGCCCTCAGTGCCACAAAGCATTTGGGGTTGTTCCCTGTCCAAGGTGGTGGTGCTACTGGGCTTCCTTCCTCATGTCATAGGGTTTAGCCCATGGAGTAGAGTGGGTGACTTTCCCCTCTTAGCATCGCTCCGGGGAGGGTATTGGTTTGGAGGAGGATGTTGATGGAAACAAAAATAGCCTTTCTCTGTCTGAATGTATTAAAATCATTTAAAAAGTGGCCCTAGGCTTGGCACCCATAGCACAGTGGTTATGGCACCAGCCACATATACCCAGGTTGGGGGGTTCGAACTTGGCCTGGGCCAGCTAAACGACAATGACAACTGCAACCAAAAAATACCCAGGTGTTGTGGTGGGTGCCTGTAGTCCCAGCTACTTGAGAGGCTGAGGCTAGAGAATTGCCTAAGCCCAAGAGCTGGAAGTTGCTGTGAGCTGTAACGCCATGGCACTCTACTGAGGGTGACTTAGTGAAACTCTATCTCAAAAAAAAAAAAAAGTGGCCCCAAAACAAGTCATTAGGAAGCCTGTGCCTTAGCAGTTTTAAGAGTGTGAGGTCCAGAGCCAGGAAGCTTAGATTCTAACCCTGACTTACTACTTTCTACTTTTGTGACAAGGTATGTGACCTTTCTGTGCCTCAGTTACCTCATCTGGAAAATGGGAAGACTGTGAACGCCTCCCTTCTAGGATTGTTGAGAAATGAATGACCGGTGTGACTCCTCCCTGGCACACAGTGGACGCCACGTAGTGTGAGCTGTTATTACCCACAGCTGCTCTTGTCACAACAGAACAGTAGTCGCAGTAGAACAGTGGCATCTCCTTATATGTGGCATTTCTCTGTGGCACATTTTGCCTCATGGCGACAGCAGTGTTTTGCACCTCAGTTGGAAAATCCCAGGAGCAGACTGCGGTCTGAAAATCATTGATCCCTTTAGTTAAGCTCTTTAACGGCACTGTTTGATTTTTCCAGAGGCCTCAGCGTTGTCCCCGATGAAGAAGTCATTGACATGTACGAGGGGTCCCACGTGCCCTTGGAACAGATGAGTGATTTTTACGGAAAGGTAAGAGAAGCACTTTATTCATGTAAAGCAGCCGGTCTTTCTCTTGCTGGAAAGGTGGCTTTGTAGATCCAGGACCTCGAATTGCCATTCTCACCTCCTGCTCGTGTGGAAATGACGAGGCGATTTGAGATTGTGTTTTGAGAGAGGCTGGTCTGCCACGATGTTCCTTTCTTAAGCAGTTCCTCCCTACACGGTGGAGGCTCTTTTGGCTTTCCTCGTACCTACCCCTGTTTGCCAGCACAGTCCAGGAAGGTCCTTGCTTTCTGGACTGGGGCATTGAAAGGATTAGGGGTTGTCAGTATGGGGCCAGGGCTTCCCCTGGGGCCTGGCTGTAGGGTGCCAGATTGATGGCCACACTGTGACCCTTTTGTCCTGAAGGGAAACGTCTGCTTTTCTCACTTTTGTGGTTCTCTTTGGTTTCAGAGTTTTTGCTTTTTGTCTTATTAGAGGCACTCACTTACTCATCTTGTCAAAAGAAATGGAAGGTCCCTAGTTAGCCGGTAAACTTAGTGCTGGCTTAGGACTGCTTAGGCAGTCCCCGACTTATGATGGTTCAGTGTAACATTTTTTTCACTTTACAATGGTGTGAAACCATTGCAACTTCTATGCAAATTATAGTTGGAGTAAGCTGCATGAGATAGTCAACACTTCATTACAAAATCGGCCTTGTGTTTGATGCTTTTGCTCAACTGGAGGCCACCGTAAGGGTTCTGAGCTATGATGTACAGAGCTTCAGTGCATTTCTGGCTTACGATGAGCCTGTCAGGATGCGACTCCATTGTCAGTTGAGGAGCACGTGTTGTATAATTCACAAGCATTCAGAGAAAAGCTCTTTTTTAAGCTTAGATATGGACTGTGCCAGTGTGCTCCAACTGAGGAGACTTCAATGACCTTTTATGCCATCACATGGCAATAATCATTTTCCTGCTTTCCTCTGTGTTTCTTGAAAGAATGTGAACGGGAAGTTGGACCAAGCACAGGAAAGAGTGGGAGGGGCAGGGCAGTCAGACTCGGTGGGAAATCAGGGCATGTCTGTGGATATTGTAGTGATGCTTACATCAGGACGGAGGGGACGTTTTACCTTTTCCTTAGAATTTTTTTTTGTGTGTGAGACAGAATCTTGTTCAGTCACTCTGGGTAGAGTGCTATGACATCATGGCAACCTCAAGCTTCTGGGCTCAAGTGATCCTCTTGCCTTAGCCTCCCAAGTACTGGGACTCCAGGTGCCCATCACAATGCCCAGCTATTTGTTGTTGTTGTTGTCATTGTCGTTTGGCAGGCCTGGGCCTGTTTGGAACCTCCAGCCCTGGCGTATGTGGTTGGTACCCTAGCCACTGAGCTATAGGTGCCGAGACGCGGCTGTTTTGTTTTTATTAGAGACGGGGTCTCACTCTTGCTCAGGCTGGTCTTGAACTCATAAGTTCAGGCTGCCCCCCAACTCGGCCTCCCCGAGTGCTAGGATTGCAAGCGTGAGCCACCGCGCCTGGCCAATTTTTTTTTTCTTAATGGAGAGGGCTCTAAGTGTTGGGGGGCAGAGGTCCCCTTCAGAAGTCTTCCTGCTGTCCCTAATGCTCTGTTGCAGGTGGCCCTCCACTGGCGTGGGCCCCATTTCTAAAGTGCCTCCTCCCTGTCTGCAGAGTTCCCATGGAAACACCATGAAGCAGTTCATGGACATCTTCTCGCTGCCCGAGATGACCCTCCTGTCATGTGTGAACGAGCACTTCCTAAAGAACAACATTGACTACGAGCCTGTCCACCTGTACAAGGATGTTAAGGTTGTGTCCACAGGGAGAGACCACGGGCTGCATCTCTCTTAGCTCGACAGTGGAAGTAACTGGGCCTTTAGCCTCCTTTCTAGGTTAGGTGCTTGAAATAGTCTCTTACCTGGGATTTCTATTTGCAGTTTAACCTTGAAAATCGTAAGAAAGATGTCGTTACAGCAGGGGAGTAGGAAATCTGTCTAGTTTTATTTATTTATTTATTTACATTTTTTTTTTTAAACTTTTATTTATTTATTTATTTTGTTGTTGCAGTTTTTGGCCGGGGCCGGGTTTGAACCTGCCACCTCCAGTATATGGGGCCGGCGCCCTACTCCTTGAGCCACAGTCACCACCCTGTCTAGTTTTTTATTAAAACAAGATGGTGCTCACACTGTTGTCTGGACTTTGAATCCTTTCTGATCAGAAGGCCAGGGCCAAAGGGACGAGAAGGGACAGGAGGGGGTGTCTCTTCCTCGTGAGAAGAGACGATGTTCGTGCCCTTGGCTGAAGTTGCCCAGAGGGGATCTCTCTCTCTCTTGCCCACAAAGGATCTATATGGCTCTCCAGGCCCTGCAGAAGCCGGCAAAGATCTAGTGCGAGAGGAATAGAGACAGACAGAAACGTGCCTGCACACAGACACCTGAGGCCTTGGTTTCTGTAGGTTCTCAGGAACCAGATGTGTATGGCAGGTCCCAAAATCATGTTGTTTTTTACATCATTCTGTTACAACGTGGATGAGGGCAAAAAAGATTGATACGGTTCTATATTATGTCACTTAAAGTTGCAGTTTCTGGCTCGGCGCCTGTGGCTCAGCAGGCTAAGGTGCCAGCCACGTACACCTGAGCTGGCGGGTTCGAATCCAGCCTGGGCCCGCCAAACAACAATGATGGCTGCAACCCAAACAAAAATGGCCGGGCGTTGTGGCGGGCACCTGTAGTCCCAGTTACTTGGGAGGCGGAGGCAGGAGACTCCCTTGAGCCCAGGAATTGGAGGTTGCTGTGAGCTGTGATGTCATGGCCCTCTACCCAGGGTGACAGCTTGAGGCTCTGTCTCAAAAAAAAAAAAAAAAAGTTGCAGTTTCTAAGAACCTTTAAAAAAAATTAAGGATTTACTGTACACATTATTTGTGTTTATATATTTAAATTTACATTGAGGTATGTTTGTGTTTCTTTTTTTTAAATTAGAAAAAATATATTATTATAAAGGGAAATTACAAACATATTTCACTTATATAAATGAGGATGCAATATCCTAAAAACATACTGACAAGTTGAATTAAAATTTATGGTTAAAGTAATGTACTTTGGTCAAAATTAAATCTACCTTGTGTGAGAATTAGTCACTATTTTCTTTTCTTTTTTTTTTCTTTCCCCCACTCCCTCCCTCCTTCTCTGTCTGCTTTCCCCTTCCCCCAGCCCCCACCGTGTCATTAATTGTCATTAATTGTCCTCATATCAAAGTTGAATACATAGGATTCATGCTTCTGTATTCCTGTGATGCTTCACTAAGAATAATGTGTTCCACCTCCGTCCAGGTTAATACAAATGCTGCAAAATCTCCATTTTTTAATGGCTGAGTAATATTCCATGGTATACATATACCACAGCTTACCAATCCATTTCTGGGTTGAGGGATATTTAGGCTGTTTCCACATTTTGGCGACTGTAAATTGAGCTGCGATGAACAGTCTAGTGCAAATTTCTTTATAATAAAAGTTTTTTTCCTTCTGGATAGATGCCCAGTAATGGGCTTGTGGGATCAAATGGGAGGTTTAGGTTGAGTTCTTTGAGGTTTCTCCATACTTCCTTCCTAAAAGATTGTATTAGTCTGCAGCTCCACCTTCAGTATAAAAATGTTCCTTTCTCTTCACATCCGTGCCAGCATCTGTAGTTTTGTTTATATAATTCTCTAACCTGTATGAACTTTTCTAATACTAAAAGGTAGGATGATTGAAAAATTAAAAAAAAATTTCAAATGAAAAAAGATATGTTATTTATGTATTACATATAATATTTATAAATATGTGTTTACTTATATGTAATATATATTCATTTAAAATATTTATGTTTTAGAAAGATACATGTTTATAAACTGAAATACTTTTATTATATATTTATGATGCCTAATTTTACACTTTGACTGTCCCAAATCCTGGGTTTTAGGAAGATAAAGGATGAATTATAATTTCTCAACATCAATCTGGTGTTATGTGAACCAAATTTAAATATTTGCTCTCTATTCTCTTTTCTGTTACACAGATCTTTAAAAATCTTTTTTATTTTTATTTTTATTAAATCATAGCTGTGTACATTACTGCAATCATAGGGTACAATGTGCTGGTTTCATATACAGTCTGAAATATTTTTATCAAACTGGCTAACATAGCCTTCATGGCATTTTCTTAGTTATCGTGTTAAGACCTTTATATTCTGCATTCAGTAAGTTTCAGATCTTACTGAAACTTCTCAGATCTTTAAAAATCTTTAAGAATCACTTGTAGTAACATTTAGCATTCATGAGGCAAGATGTTTATTTGAAAATTCAGTTTTTCTTTTTTTTTTTTTGAGACAGAGTCTCACCTTGTTGCCCTTGGTAGAGTGCCATGGTGTCATAGCTCACAGAAAGCTCAAACTCTTGGACTTAAGAGATCTTGCCTCAGTTTTTCATTTTTTAGAAGGGACAGGGTCTTACTCTTGCTCACGCTGGTCTTGAACTTGTGAGCTCAAGCAATCTACCCATGTTGGCCTCCCAGAGTGCTTGAAAGTTCAGTTTTACTGCTGGGATTACTACCACCCATAGCAACACTTAGTAGAACTAACTTAGTCTCAGGGACTGTCATTCTGAGTGCTGAATGCACGTTAACTCACCAAATATTCATGTTAATGCCTTGAGGTAGGTACTATTATTATCATCCCATTTTGTAGGGAGAAACTGAGGCATAGAGAGGCCCAGAGTCACACAGCTATTAAGTAGCAGAGTCTTGATGGTTAAGCCAGGCAGTCCAGCTCGCATTAAACACTGCCTCCTGCTGCTGGTGTGAAATTGAATCCGGCCTGTGCTGAAAGGCAATCGGGGTTGAGAGGCGCCCACTCCTGACGGAAATCTCCCACCCAGAGTCCACGGCAGTGTTTTCCAACCTTTTTTATGTCACAGCTCACTTGAACCTATAGTTAAACTTCTGTGGCACACTGAAATTATATTGATCAAAAATAGACTTCACTGTGCTTTGAACTTCTTTTGAAAATAATTGATGTGATGATCTTTAAAATGGGTGCGGCACACTTGAGATCCTCTGATGGCACACCGGTTGAAAATCACTTGTCTAAGGCTCAGGCACAGTTTGCTTGCAGGTCAGCGTCTGGCTGCTGACTCTAGAGAGTTTCCCTCTGCCTCTAGGTGTGTCTTCCATGGAGAGACACTGTTCCCTGCCACCTGCAGGTGGGACTTAGCTTGACACCTGCCAAGCATCCTTCTGCCACTTTCCTGAGCCCATAGAGGGTTAATATCCTCCCCTCATCTCCTCATTCCTGCGCATGCTGGCTGGACCACATCTCTGTCCGAACTACACGGTCTGATTGACCAAAAAGAGAAAAGGAAGAATCTGCTATCTCTGTCTCTGCGTCTCGTTCTAGGTCACACAATCTCCTCCCGTGCTCTGGGGATGGAGATGCGTGCAATCCGAAAAGACGATGGTGTTTATGATCCTGCCCATAAATGACCGATTCTCATCTGGGATTTTCTTCAAAATTGTTCACACAAGTTAATCTCTTCCAAGTGACCCTTTTGAAAAGTGCCCTGGAAACTGCCACCATCGTTGTAGAAACGTAAAGCTTTGCCCGAGGGGCCGCCCGTGATAAACAGACCTATATTTAGATCGTGTTGGGTGCCTGGATGGTCAGACTCTTACTCAGCCTATCCCAGGTTCACTTTCACTGATTAAAAATGTATCTTTTAACAGGACTCAATTCGAGACGTGCACATCAAAGGAATTATGTACGGAGCAATCGAAGCAGATATTGGTATGTGCTGGGGCGTGTCCTGCAGGTGGTTTCAGCCTTTGTGCCACCATGCAGGCATTTCACTTTGTATTGTGGGGGCTGCGGGGGCTGCATGCCTCTCTGAGTGTTGTGTAGGACCTTGCATCCTGGCAGCTTAGATGTCTTCTCTTTGTCTCTAGAACTTGACGTAATTCTGACTCAAAAAGGGAGGAGTTGGCAGTTGCATTCCCCTTAATTTTTCCTGATTAGACAGAGGAGGCCAGGTTTTTGTTACTGATAGACTGGGTACCCACGTACCACAGTGAAGTTACCTTATGACTTTTATTCACTGCTGTGCCTAGGACAGTGCTGGGCCCATTTGTACATGCCATGTTAGTAGGAACTTGCAGACTGACTGATTTCATGCTGAATCTGTATGTGAATTTCTCTCCTCCTTAGACAAGTACATCTGCTACGCTGAGCAGACCCGTGCAGTGTTGGCCAAACTGGCTGATCATGGCAAGAAGATGTTTCTCATCACCAATAGCCCCAGCAGCTTTGTGTAAGTCCTTCTGCATTTCATCACTAGCCTCTGTCTCATTTCTTACATTCCATTTATTTTAGCACTTGGCAATTGGAAAGAAAAAGTTGCAAACATAGTTCATGCCTTTAATGTTAGACTGACCTGGCTGCCTTCTTGTCCTAGGGACAAAGGGATGAGTTATATTGTTGGGAAAGACTGGAGGGACTTGTTTGATGTGGTCATCGTTCAGGCCGAGAAGCCAAACTTCTTTAATGATAAGCGGAGGTGAGTGTCTGTCTCTCTAGGAGACTAAATTTTATTCCTTTACCGCTGTGCCTACCTGTGTTGTGTGTCTTGGTAAAAGTCGGTTACAAAATTATAAGTATCTGTGTTTATATCTTTAATTTTTTTTTTTGAGACAGAGTCTTACTTTGTCAGCCCTGGTAGAGTGTTGTGGCATCATAGCTCACAGCAACCTCAAACTCTAGGACTAGAGCAATCCTCTTGCCTCAGCCTCCCTAGGAGTTGGGACTACAGGTGCCCACCACAACACCTGGCTATTTTTGGAGCTGGGGTCTTGCTCTTGCTCAGGCTGGTCTTGAACTTGTGAGCTCAATCAATCTACCTGCCTCGGCCTCCCTGAGTGTTAGGATTATGGCCATATCTTTAGATTTTTAATCCTTCTGCCAAGTAATTGCAGGGACGCTGAGATGAGCTCCTGTATAGCAGACAGCTTGCACTCAGTGAAATGGTTCTCCACTTAGCTTGGACTGCTTCAGACCTACAAGTTAGTCTTTAACAAAATGACAGTGATGCAAACCCCAAAGTTAATATCCTATAGCAAATTAGGTCTTTAGCAGCAGATGCATTGCGAAGCATAAGAAAACAACAGCAACAACAAATCTCCTGGTGGGCAGCTCTTTAAACAGAGCTCTAATTGGTGCATTTAAAATTGCATTTGGCTCTTGCAAAGCTTTTCTGCAGCACAGTTTTGCATCAGGTGGAGGAAATCTCTATCATGTTTCCTATAATATGTTCCTGTCACATTAACCTTGGGAAATGGGGCATTGGGAAGTTTCAGGTTGGGATAGGAAGTGGGGTGTGCTGTTAGTATTTAGTGTGTGAAGGCAGGGGTGCTAAAATATCTTTTAATGTGTGGGACACATCTGTTCACCCAGAGTTGTTCCCCCCAAATTCCATAGTGTTGAGAATTACTCATATAATAATGGTTACAAGGATGAATAGAAAAGGAAGGTTATTTAGCTGTTATTTTGGGTTTCCAGAGCAAGACAGAAAAGATGTGCGACTATCTCTGCCCTGCCACAGGGAGAAGGGTCCAGGATACCGCCCTGAACTTGTAGAATAATGGCCTATTTCTGAAACCCTTTCAGCCACATTTATCTCTTCTGTAGCTGGGAACCACAGCCTTTTCCTCTCTGTTAGGTGACTTAAAGCACCAGAGTGCGGTGCCTTGCAGTTTGTGTTGAAAACATTAAATTCCTCTTGTGATGCTAAGTTCCAGCCTTGCACGTGTCACAGTGATTCCTGGAAGAAGAAACAAATCCAAGAACTGTGTGCAGGGACTCAAAAATGCTTGATGGGATTCAAGAGAACGAAGGAAAAACTAGAGTGTGATCAAAAATAGCTGTACATACTGACTTGCTGCTTTGTCCCTGTTTCTTCCCAGCTTTAGCTGTGGCTGGAGTTACCCCAAAAGTAGTGGCCTGGGGGAGTTCCCATTAAGGAAGTTCCCCAAACTGACCCAAGATGGGGTTGGTTGGGATTCTAAAGAAAGAAGCAGTGAACTCCAGGCTGATCTGGAGAAGGAACTTACAAGGAAGCTACAGAACATTCCTGGGCAGACCACAGGGAGAAGTACCTAGGCGTGTCCTCCACCAAGGGGCCGAGCGTGGAGCTCATACAAGGGTTTAAGGAATTTGGCTCAGGGCCAGGGGTGGGGGGGTGGGAGGTGCTCTCGTTTCTTTCAGGGTTTAGGGCAACAATCTACAGACCCTTATCGGTGCCTGGGAGTGTTTAAGACCCTGGCTGAGTACTCTCTCATCTCTATTCATCTTTGTGTTATTTATTTATCATAATGAAAGGGCAGAAATAACCCAAAGGCCCCCAGTAGGAGATGACTAGTTATATTCAGAACATCCATCTGAGGGGGCATTATGCGACCATTAAAAGTGCTGTTTTTGGGAAAAAGCAGCAAGCATATTTTATTGCTATAAAAGACACATTTAAGAATATGTAACCCCATGGGAAGTTGCTCACAGTATTAGAGAAGAAAGATATAAAGTCATGGTACACAAAGTGATCCTCTTTTTATGTTCGTAAGAAAGAGATAACAGATTTTATCTGTTAAAATAAATAAAATCTGTAAAGATTAAAAGACATTGTACTGAAATGTTAAGTGTTTATACCTGGGTACTGGAGTTATGGGTCACTTTCCTTTTCTTCCTTATATTTTCCAGATTTTCTACAGCAAGTTTTTAGTTTTTTAATCATAAAAACAATTTGATAAAAAAAATTATTTTCTTTAAGGTAATAGTAATACAAACCTCCCAGATCCTTTGTGCTTACACCCCCAAGGGGAGGAATAAGGCCTCATCTCTGCTTCCCATTTCACATCATAAAATAGTGTGCCTGGTTCTCTGAATTGTTTTTTATCTAATGAGGCTGAATTTGGGCACAAAGCTGTATAAATGTACTGAAGTAGATTTTTTTGGTTTTTTGTTTTTTTTGAGACAGAGTCTCACTCTCACCCTGGGTAGAGTGCTGTGGCATCATAGCTCACAGCAATCTCAAACTCCTGGGCTCCAGCAATCCTCTTGCCCCAGCCTGCTGGGTAGTTGGGACTACAGGTGCTTGCCACGATGCCTGGTTATTTTTTAGAGACAGGGTCTGGCTCTTGCTCAGGCTGTTCTCGAACTTGTGAGCTCAAGCAATCTACCTGCCTTGGCCTCCCAGAGTGTTAGGATTACAGGCGTGAGCCACCACACCCAACTGAAGTAGTCTTTCTGAAAGCTTTTTTGGGGGGGTCTTTTGCACAAACAAGTTTGAGAAATCTGGGTGAGGGAAGGTATCTTTACAACAGGGTTTTTCAGAGCCGTGAGTAACTTTTATTTATTTATTTTTATTTTTTTGAGATAGAGTCTCACTTTGTCGCTCTCAGTAGAGTGCCATGGCGTTACAGATCACAGCAACCTCAACCTCTTGGGCTTAAGCGATTCTCTTGCCTCAGCCTCCCAAGTAGCTGGGACTACAGGCGGCCACCACAACGCCTGGCTATTTTTTTGTTGCAGTTGTTGTTGTTTAGCTGGCCCAGGCTGGGTTCGAACCTGCCACCCGTGGTGCATGTGGCTGGCACTGTAACCACTGTGCTACGGGTGCTGAGTCCATGAGTATCTTTTAAACAGAGACGTATACACTGCATTGTGTCTTTCAAATTTATTTAACTCTGGAATTCTTTTTTTCATGAAATGCCTTTGAGTACGTGGTGTATTATTGCCAGCCAGGGACTGCGGTGATGGAGTTTTGGTTTCAGGGATTGTCCAGGTTTGTGGAGGGAGCTACCTCTGTCATCAGTGAGGAACTGTGTGTTATTCCCCAGAGCAGACAGCCTGTGCTAGTTTGTGTGTGCTAATGTTTCCCATTTCTGTTGTTAGACCCTTCCGAAAGGTGAATGAGAAAGGCGTCTTACTCTGGGATAAAATCCACAAGTTGCAGAAAGGCCAGATTTACAAGCAGGTATCTCATCGCCAGTGTATCTTTTCTGTTGCTTTGCTTTGTGGTCAGTAATAATGCTAATAGCTCACGTTCATGGCCGTGTATTCACATAGTTCTGTGCCCGGCAGATTAATGCCAACCTGGAAAAGTGATCACGGTGTGTTAAGTTCTGAGTTTTTCTGAAATAGACTGTTTATAAATTGGTGGTAAACTTAAGCGTACATCAATGTATTTTCAGTATGCTAATATCTAAACTAATTCAACATTGGACAGTTTTTAAAAACAATGTCAAACATTACTTTCATAGTATATAAAATTTAAGATGCCGATAATAAGGAGTATTGGCTATTCTCTATAAGGAGCATTTAATCATAGCATATTGTTCTCCCCAATTAGTAATTATTTCCAGACTGTATGTGTTTTAAGTATAGTTTTAGTTATATTTTGGCATTATGTAAGGTTCTCAGATGTTTGAATGAATGATTGAATTGCTGACCGTTATTATGTTACTGAAGTTAGTATTTTAAGTTAATTTTGACATGTTCTTGGTGAATGTGGCATTAAGTATATTTTCTAGGCCTTGAAAAATTAGCTTTGATAATTTCACTTCTAGTGAGTCAGCCTAAGAAAGTTAAGATGTAGCCAATAAAACTTTGTAACAAACATGTTTACCATGTAGATAGATAATAGATAGAAAATAGATAACGTGACTGTCCCACACTAGGGAATTGGATAACTGGATCACATACTTCTTAGCTACTGTAATTACTTGGCAGACTAATATCAACATGGCAAGATGGTCACAGCATATTAAGTATTAGAAGATAGTTACAAAAAACTATATATACTATGAATACTGCCTGAAAAGTACATTTGACACAGAAGAGAGGGCTGGAAGATTTCCCATGAAGTTGCTTTTATCTTTATATTTTGATAATTAAAGTAATTTAGAACCCAAAAACAATCTTTTAAAGATTTTTAGTAGGTATTTTGGTCTGTGGGTTATACAGATTTCTATCTATGTGATATATCTATGTTTTTCTCTTATTACAGGGTAATTTATATGAATTTTTGAAGCTTACTGGTTGGAGAGGATCCAAAGTGTTGTATTTTGGTGACCACATATACAGCGACCTGGCGGTGAGACGCCTTCTTTTCCTCTTTCTTTGCTGGTAGGGACAGGCATGTTAGTCTCACGTATTAAGAAAGGAATTTCTCTCTTGTTTAAGGTCATTATTATGCTTTCATAAAAACTAGGAGTAGGCCACATTTTTTTAATGTCTCATTTTTTACAGAATAGGGTGGATCAGAGTCATGAGAAAGATCTACTTTTTTGGGAAATGATGAAAATTGGCATTCTACTCAAAGAGTTCATCAGAACAGTCTTGCAATTTAAATAATAAGAAATAAACATCATATTCTTTCCTGTTCCTTTTATCAGGGTTTCATAAGACATAAATAGAACCTATCTGTAAAACTTTGCCACAGTTGAGAGTATTTAATAAGATGTGCTGGAGGTGTTCATACAGGGGTGTCCAGCCTTTTTTTTTTTTCCTTCCTGCTGCATATTGGAAGAAGAGTTGTCTTGGGCCACACATTAAATACACGAATACTGAGGAAAGGTCTAGGCATTATTTTCGTGATATCTGGTACCCCAGATAAACCAGGCCTCAAAAAATCCACATGTGGCCCACTGCTGATTATATAATAAGAGAAAGAGAAATATTGAAAGGCTTAAAGAAATTGACCCAGTGAAGAGGGTAGTCAGGCATCTTCAGGATTCTAGCTTTAGGTGAGTAGCCTGATGGAATCTTTCAAACTGTAAATCAGATGCTGCTTTCCTTAAAAGTAAGCCTTCCTTTCCCCCTCAGAGTAAAAGCCAGAGTTTCTCCTTCCCCAGCCCACCTCTCTGAAGGTACTTTCTGCCTCTGCAGACTCCACTGTTCCAGGTTCTGCTCTTGCCCCCGTAGGAACCCCCCCCCCCGCCCCGAGAATGCCCCAGGGCCTTTCCACTTGCTGTTCTTTCAGCCAGAATCTTTCTGCTACCCTGTATTATTTATGTACTTTCACTGTCCTTCCCTTCAGGTCTCTGCTCCCATGTTATCCTGCTCTTCCTGAGCACCACACATAAAAGGGGACCCTCCCTGCCCCTACCTCTCCCCCTTTTCCTGCTAGGTTTTTGTTTGTTGTATTTATCACCATCTACCATTGTGCATTCACTTGCTTATTCGTTGCCTTGTATTTTCCACCAGGGCAGGGATTTGCCAGTTCCTTGGTCTATAGAACAGGGCCTGGCAAATAGAAGTGCTTGTGATGTTTGTCAAATGAGAAAACGAGTGACCATTTAGTGTGATGACTATTTATCTTAGATTTTCCAGGGCGTAACTGATACTAGATCTTCTGGCCTATTATCAGGTCACAGGGGTATAATATCGGGAATGGAAAATACAATCATGCACGCTTCCATTGTGTGACCATTCCAAGTCTGAGATTCCCTGGGCCACTGTAACCCGGAGCGGCTGGCACAGAGGTCTGTGGGTGAATCAAGTGAACGAAGAACTTAGCTTGTTTTTAGGCCGAGCCTCTTTCTGCCCCTGACCTCATCGTTTTTTCACAAACCATGGTTACTGATTCCAGACCCTGTGTTTCTGCAGGGGGTTGTGAGTCACGGCAGTTATTTCCAGAACAGAAACTTTCTAGGGGTGAAATGGTCAAAGCCTGGGGCCAGATTGGTTTTAATTAAATGTAATTCATTGAATTCAGCCTAGTTAATAACTAACCATTACAATCTGCAAAGCCATTAAATGAATGCCTCCTGTGTCTGGGAAACGTATGAAAGGCAGAGATTCTGCTGGGACTAAGGTTGACTTTTTGTGATCTTTGTGATCAGGATTTGACCCTCAAGCACGGCTGGAGGACTGGAGCCATCATCCCAGAGTTGAGATCTGAGCTCAAAATCATGAACACAGAACAGTACATCCAAACCATGACCTGGCTGCAGACCTTGACCGGGTTACTGGAGCAGATGCAGGTTGGGGAGTTTCCTCATTTTTTAAGCCGCAAGTTAGTCCTCTGGTCAGAGTTACTTCGGGAATTTTCTGTGTAGTTGCTACATAGTATGTAGTTTAAATGCGCTCTACCCAGGGCAACAAAGTGAGACTTTGTCTCAAAAAAAAGAAGTGTAAGGAGAACTTCCTGTGTTTTAGACACCAAGGCCTTTACATTTGTTTCATTCTCACAACAACTCTTTGGAGTAGGTACTAACACCATCCCCCCAATTTTATGGTGAAGAGCCTGGGGAACAGGGGAGAAAATAACTTGCTTAAGTAAAGGGCAAGGCTGGGAGTCAGACCCAGGCATTCTGGCTCCAGTGCCCTGACCGCTCTGCTTTTTTCAGCGTCTCCCTGGGTTTAACGCTTTTTATGCCGTTGGGTCTGGGGCACTGGGACGTAGAGGAGTGTGGTTAATAATAAAAGCCATCCACGGGAGGGCCAGCCCCCACAATGCTCCCGTTTCCCCTCTCTGGGCCCCTTCTTCCTCAGAGTCTACCTGGAAAGGGGTAAGCTAATTCCACTGAGTCTGTGGCAGAATATTTCTAGAACTCCACTTGGGGATTATTTTCAGAGCACATAACCCACTATTTGGGCTATTTTCTGAGGAGAAAAATCAGTCCTCTGAGATTGGGTTTGACTTTTTTTTTTTTGAGACAGAGCCTCAAGCTTTCACCCTGGGTAGAGAGCCGTGGCATCACAGCTCACAGCAACCTCCAATTCCTGGGCTCAAGTGAGTCTCCTGCCAGGCGCCCGCCACAATGCCCGGCCATTTTTTGGTTGCAGCCATCATTGTTGTTTGGCGGGCCCGGGCTGGATTCGAACCCGCCAGCTCAGGTATACGTGGCTGGTGCCTTAGCCCATTGAGCCACAGGCGCCGAGCCAGGTTTGACTTTTTTAGAGCCAGGCAAGTGTCATTTGGCGTCAAGTCTAATGAATTAAATAGAAGTGTAGAATTTTTGCTTTTAAAGAAGTGACTCTAAAGCACCAAGGTAAGTTTTGTCAGCTGGTCTTGACATACAGTCCAGAATTTAGCTGTGGTTCATAGTGGCGCTCCTGGTGTCTTCCAAGGTGGCTAGTCAGTGGCCACATTTAGTCTAGGGGTCAGCACAACTTCCCTGAAGGGCCAGACAGTCAGTATTTTAGGCTGTATGGGTCATGGGTTCTGTCACAATTACTCACCTCCACACACGTAGCACAAAAATAGCCGTGGACAGTTTGTGAAGAAATGGTTCCTAGCTGTGTCCCAGGAAACCTTATTGGTAGCCACTGATATTTGGCTTTCATATAATTTGCACATGTCATGAGGTTATCATGACTGTGTTTTTGTCCCATTCACAAGTTTGTAGGCTGATGGCTGCATTTGGCCTGGCCTGGTGTAGGCTGTGAAGCTGGCTAGAGGGAGCACCTGTCAGACCAGGCCAGGGGGCCTGTGCGGTGCACAGGCTGGTCGGCCTCTGCCCGTGAAGAGCTGAGTTAACTACCAAGGGTGAAGGTGGCTGAAGGGCCTGGAGGATCCGCCTCTGGCGCGTGTTGCTGGTTAGTCTTTGCACATGTTAATTTACCCACCCTGGCATGCATGGGTTCACTTGAAACATTAAATCATAGCTAATTAACACACACTGTCTTTGAAATATTGCAAAGTAGATTTCAGATACCTTAGAGTGTTTTAAGATGTTTGACCTTGTAGGAGGACAGAGCTGGGGAAGGGGCAGGCTCAGGGAAAAATCATTTGTACGAATTGGAGAGGCTTAAGCCGCTGTAGGTGCTGGTGGGAAGGATCCAGGGAGGGGGTGGCTCAGATGACAGGGAGCCGTTCTGGAGAGGACAGGTGGGAGGGAGGCAGCAGCTGCTGGCAGGGCCCACAGGAGTGGGGTCAGGGCACTGTGTCCACCCCTGGGCATGTGTCCCTGGCCTCAGATTTCTGGGGCTTTCCTGCTTTGCACATTTCCTCAACAGCCTTGAGGTCGGGGGCTGCTGGAGGTGATCCATCATTTTTGGCTGCAGGAGAGAACCTGGGACAGGCATCAGAGTGGGGCACACATGCTGTCTGCTCCATCACCGGCAAAGCCAGAGTAGAGAACGTGCCTTGAGCTCAGAGACTTGAATGGCTCTTGATGCCTACAGAGTCTGTGTTGGGAAGGCAGCACTAGAGAGGAGAATGCACACGGCCTGTGGCAGAGAGCAAGTGGATTCATTTTGCTAATCTTTAGCCTGGTCACAGGTTACAGAATTCTTTCCTGCTAGTGGAGCACTGTCTGAGTCTGCTTGGACTGCTGGAGCAGAATATTGGAGACTGGGCAAATATTGATTTCCCATCACTCTGGAGGCTGAGAAATTCAAGATTCACTGTCTATTTAGAGCTGACTGCACATGGCAGAAAGATGGCTAGAGATGGCTGGGGTCTCTTTTATAAGGGCACTAATCCTTTTTATGAGAGCTCCACCCTCATGTCTTAATTACCTCCCAAAGGCCGCATCTCTTAATACTGCCACTGTGGAGGTAGGATTTCAACATAAGGAATTTGGGTGGGATACAAACAGCCAGTTTATAAGAAGGATGGAGTAATGGGTCCAAGCTTCTGCTTCCTGTTTAGGCAAGACCACAGAGGCCTAGTCCATGGGCTAAGAAAGATGTGTGGGCAGAGGCAGGGGGTGGGAATTCTCTTCCATAGACTAGTACGCTATTCTATTTGGTGTCACATTGTTTTATCACGGTCTGTACCCTACAAGGGCCTCTGTCTTGTTCTTTATCTTCAGGATCTATCACAGTGATGCTTGGTACCTAGTAGGTGCTGAATGAATACATGCCACACTCACACATATACACACAATTATATATGTAATTACATGTATATAATATATAGGTAAATTCCATGTGTAATTTTCTGATCTAGTCATGTATTTTGTAGAGCGTAAATTCTGTAGTGCATAATTTGTTGATTTGGAATGTGAAATTAGATTAAAAATATGCTCACAGAACCTACATCCAAACTCCCCGCAGTGCTGGAACAGTGGACAGATGTGGTGCATAGGCACTGGTCACCAGAGGCAGCTGTGCCCTGGTGACACAGCCGGCGGCATTAGGCCACAGATCCAAACTGCAAGCTCAGTTGTAATGGGGTTTTTTTCTGAGTGCCAGAGACCCGTAGTGGGTAACCTTTATTACCCAAGCTGTCGAGCTGAGCAGATGTGATAAACAGAAGGCCCTCAGCTCCCACGTCAAAAGCAGATGGTTTGCTCATTTGGTATTTTCCTCTGGGTTCTAAGGTTACCCCTGTGGTCATGAAAGCCAGGGAGCCACACCTTACGCTCTGCAATCACGTACACCTTTAATTCTGGCTTCAGAGTTTCTATTTGGCCACAAGAACCTTGGAGAGAGATTTGGGAGATTCTATTTGTTATGTTGTAGGCAATTGTCCTTTTTTCTTTTGTCTTTTGCTCACACTTTGGCCCCCGAGAAGATTCTCTGCTTTTCGTTTTCATTGAGATGCACTGCCTTCTTGCTTTTTTTTCTGTTAAACACGTAAAAAGGTAAAATAATATTAATGAAAAAGCTAAACCCATTTACAATCCTACTACCCTTACACAAATGAAAAATTTCTTAATGTTAATTTCCAAACATATGCACATTTTTTATGTGGTTGCAATTATACATGCTATTTCCACTTATTGCTATTTTTTTTTTTGGCCTGAGCTGGGTTTGAACCCACCACCTCCAGCATATGGAGCCGGGGTTCTACTCCTTTGATTCACAGGCACTGCCCCAATGCTGTTATATTTATATACGTGTAGAATGTGTTTAATTGGAAGTAGGTATTAATATGTTTATATGTAATATGCATGTGTATGAGATACTATACACAAGTACACACATATTTTGTATATGCATAGGTATTATGTTTATGAATAGTCTTTATTGATAGTTTAATAGCTTCATAATACTCTATCTTAATTTGTTAAAACACATAGTTAATGTTGGACATTGAGAACTTTTTATTTATTTTTTTTTTTAGTGAAGAAGGCAGGTTTTCAACTGGGTTATTTGCAAATATATTATTTCATGCCAGTGCCTGCCTCTGAGACTTAAAAACAGAAAGCTTCTCCAAGAAAAGCTTACCATTAAAAAATTCTTCTTACCTGGCTTGGCGCTTATATGTAGTTCAGCAGTTGGGGCATCGGCCACATACACTGGGGCTGGTGGATTCGAACCTGGCCCGGGCCTGCTAAACAATGGCAACTGTAATAAAAAACAAAAAAAGTGGGGTCTTGGAGTGTGCCACACCTTTTGGAGACAAGACATGATTGTAAGAGGGTCTTTACCTTACAAATGCAATCAGTATAACCGGGTTTCTTGTACCTCAATGAATCGCCAACAATAAATTAAAAACAAGAACCAAAAAAAATTAGCTAGGCTTTGTGGCAGACGCCTGTATTCCCAGCTACTTGGGAGGCTGAGGCAAGAGAATCACTTAAGCCCAAGAGTTTGAGGTTGCTGTGAGCTGTGATGCCACGGCACTTTACTGAGGGTGACATAGTAGGACTCTGTCTAAAAAAAAAAAAAAAATTCTTCTTACCGAATGAGTTCATTTGAAATCAAAAAGTTGGAATAATTAGCTTGTGGAGAAAAACACGATTAAACTCCAATGGGGGAAGAGGGAGGGGATTGGCGTGCTCTCACCTTCTGGGAAAGGGGCCCAGCTGCAACTTGGACTCTGTGTCACAAACACAATCAGTGGAACCTAATAGTCTGTGCCGTCATATTAATCCGCAGTTTTAAAAGACTAATAATTGGCTTGTGTCTTGCAGATTCACAGAGATGCTGACTCGCAGCTGGTTTTGCAGGAGTGGAAAAAAGAAAGAAAGGAGATGAGGTAAGGGTGGTCTGTCCTGCCTGTGGTGGACCTCCCCACCCCCACCCCCCGCACCCCCCTCACCTCCCCCTCTGCGTGTGCTCAGCCCTGCGCCTTCCCTAGGCCAGCCCAAGGCGTATGTGCCCTTGAAACATCCTTTTATTTATTTTTTTGAGAGAGTCTCACTTTGTTGCCCTTGGTAGAGTGCCCTGGCGTCATAGCTCACAGCAACCTCAAACTCTTGGGCTCGAGCTGCCGGAGCTCAGGAGTTTGAAACATCCTCTTTTAGCTCCCAGGTATGAATGTGCCTCTCCCCACCCCCAAATCCATAATCCTCTACCTGCCGTTTGTGACAGGTGACATGTCCTTGAGGCCAGCCATCACCGTTGTCATGCCTCACCCTTGTCAGAAGGCCACGGGGAGAGGGACCCTCTCCTCTCCTTCCTCCCCCGTCTGCGTGTGAGCCTCCCGTTTGGTCAGCTGGTCACCCAGGTGCTGGTGCTGCTGGTAGCACAGTGTGGCTGTTGGGAAAGGGTGGAGCTGGGCTCTGAGCCCACGGGGAGTTCTTAGGTCTCCCACACGCCGGGTGCTTATTGTAACCCTGGCTCTTTCAGGAAAGTGCACACAGTCAGGGGCAGAGCGTTGACTGGGAGGATGCCCTGCCTGCTGTCAGAAGAGCGCGGCAGATGCGCGTCCCTGGGGGGCTGGGGCTCCAAAGGGGCTTTGTTGACGGTCATGCTTGCCTGAGGAGGGCGCTGTATCTGTGGACGCTGCACAAACATTTCTACTCTGGGCACCCCCTTCCCCAGCCCCTGCCACAGCCATCTTTGAGGTGTGGCAACAGTGGTTGCTGCTGAGTTCTGGCGTGTGTGTGCGTGCGTGTGTGTGTGTGTGTGTGTGTGTGTGCACGCACGCTGGGGCAGTGTGGAGAGGAGACAGTGAGCCCATTCCTTGGGTTCTGCAGAAGCCGAGGCTATTGCACTCAACCCTTCTCCCTCTTAAGGAATTGGCTTTCTGAGTCTTATTCCAACCACTACCAGCTACTGACTTTTATCACACAGTGTCAGGGATGGTATTTTTTGCTACGTTTGTAACTGTTTTATCAACAGTGAAAAGGTGTTCGTCCATTTTGCTGGAATATTCTAGGTGTAGGACCCTTGGTGTCAGACGTGTGTGCACCCCGCCTATGTGCGGGAGGGCTGGGGATGTCGACGCCCAGGCTGGATCCTCGGCTCGAGTGATGGGCCTTGGCTGCCAGGAGGCTGGGGAGTGTTCTGGAAACCGTAAGGGGTGAGGGAGATGAGCATCCTGCAAAATAATCCTCTCCCCTGACTTAGTTCTGTAGTTCTTGTGTAATCTTGTGAAAAAAGGGAGGGTCTCGGTCCCAGTCTGAGGACATGTATATCTCTTGTATGTGATCTCGGGAGCAGCTGCCTCCTGGGCTTTGGTTTGGGGGAGAAGGGGTGTGGGTGCTTAGGGGGGTGCTATTGAAAGTGGAGCCTTGAGTGAGTGCCCTCTGGGCTGACATGAGCAGGAAACGCCATCAGAGTCCTTGGATAGGTAGGTAGGCAGACTTTTCTTGATTAGGAGCTGGGGCTGCCCTCGGCTAATTTTTTTATCAAATCAATCCTATGTTTTAAATATAAGTGATTTTGATTTAAGTCATTTTCCAACAATTTTGAATCTTTCTCTGTTGCTTTTTTTTTTTTTTAATTGCTTCTTCAGAGAAATGACCAAAAGTTTCTTCAACGCCCAGTTTGGAAGCTTGTTCCGCACAGACCAGAACCCGACCTACTTCCTGAGGCGCCTGTCACGATTCGCCGACATCTACATGGCGTCTCTGAGCTGCCTCTTGAACTACGACGTCAACCACACTTTCTATCCCCGGAGGACTCCCCTGCAGCACGAGCTGCCCGCATGGTCTGACATGCCCTCCACCTTCGGAGCCCCTCGCCTGCAGGAGGCTCGGGCCAAGTAGCCGAGGGGCACCCCACTCTGGGGAAAAAGCCAGAGACAGCGACCCCCTCCCCATAGGGTGGGCATGATGGCCCTGACTGTATGCGGGTCTGAGTGTCGCTTCCAGGAAAGGTACAGACATCCCTTTTGATCTTTACTCTGCCTGGGGGAGACTGCTACTCCCCAGGTTGCTAAGATGGGAGCCAGCAGCCTGCCCGTGGGGTGCCCTCTCCACGCAGGGCTGAAACGCAAGCTTCCTACTGAAACTCTGATTCTGCCTTCTGGTTTACCGAGGTCCTGGCACTGATTGCAGTTTTTCTGGGATAGGCGAGAACACTGGAGGCCATCTCTGTATTCCAGAGGTCAAGTTTAGAAGCGATTCTTGACCCCTCTGTGGAGCATTTCCTGAGTGCGCACGGGCAGTGCAGTGGAATTGCAGGTACGCGATGACGTGCACAGACAAACTGCTTGCAGAAAGCCGATGACATAGCGAGCTCCACGTAGCAACCACTGCCCTGAGTAGCAGCGATGATCCGGGATGGCAGCCGGTCCTCAGATCACTAGGTCCTGACAGCTGGCATCCTGGCGCATTGCATCAAAGACAACGCAGCCTCCTGGGAAGGACGTCCATGAGAAAGAACAAGAGAATTGGCAGCCCCTGGGCCCTTTCACCCCCAGTGGGTGTTTCCTGCACCCTGCCCCCCATTGGGGACAGATACAAAGTGCAAAAGTGTTGGGCAGGGTTTTCCCAGGGAAGGAAGGCAAGGAGGTGAGAGCTCTGGTTAAAACCACTTTCCCCCGCAGAACAGTGCTCAGCGGCATAAAGCTGGGAGAAACCAGTGAGTTGGAGGAGCCAAAACATCAGTGGGTCTCTCAGGAGGGTGTCAAACCCAGAAACGCCACTGGACTATTAGTCTAATGTGCTTGTTGGAGGAAAGAAAATGAAACAGGGGGAAGTGTCCTTGCGATGAAATGCCCACCTTGCCATTACTGGGTTGAGTTGGAATCTAGTTAAAACACGTGCATTATCAGAGCCCGTCCTTGCCCGGACGGAGACAAACCAGATGCCTACATTCTGCTAAAGATTTGCCAACTGCAGTAGCCATTTGGGGGCACGGGAGGAAGGAGGTGGCTGTTGTGGCTTAGCAATGTTTCCAACTCTTGCCTCCCCCCTGGATTTTTTTCCTGCTATGCTCTTGGGGTATTTGGGAGTTAGGATGGTTTTCTTTAGGTGTCTAAGGTAGGAGAGGATGAAGGACTTTGTAAGCAAGCTAAGAAAGCGTTAGAAATAGCTAACTGAGATTTTCTCTTTTCTGTCCAAGGGTAGGGCAAGTGGCACTTGCCAGCGCACACACACATGTATATACATTTTTTTTTTTGAGAGAAGAATCCATTATGTCTCCATTTACAATCTCTTTCATAAAGTGAATATTTATTGCACGCTCTGAGTGCTGTAGGAATGTCTGCTGTCATTAGTTTTGATGCTGCTAATAATATTTTTATTCAGTTTCATATGCTGCATAAGTACTTCTTGTTCAGATCAGCCCAATCTGGCACTGCTCAAGCTGGCTTTAAGCTTTTGTGGCAGTATGGTGTGTATGCTTCAGTGTACGGGCCGGCAGGAACACGAAGGGGGCTTGTAGAGCGTGCTTGCTCGCTCAGCATTTTTATTGAAGCGAATGTATCGTGACCAGCTAGTGATGAAATGCTGACTTGGCATTTCATAGGCTATTTCTGCCACATTGCGGAAATTAAACAAGTTCTGTAATATCCTTTGTAATGCCACCCACTACCACGTATAATGGGATTTTACTTGTGATATTTTGCCATATTTAACTGTGCTGGTGAAGGTGACCCAACCTAATTAGTCTCCTTTTCTGTTCTATTCTAATGCCAGAGTCTCAGTTTGTTGCCCTCAGTAGAGGGCTGTGGCATCTCAGCTCACAGCAACCTCAAAGTCTTGGGCTCAAGCCATTCTCTTGCCTCAGCCTCCCAAGTAGCTGGGACTCCAGGCACCTGTCACATCACCTGGCTATTTTTAGAGATGGAGTCTCGCTCTGGCTCAGGCTGGTCTCAAACCTGTGAGCTCAGCAATCCACCTACCTTGGCCTCCCAGAGTGGGAGGATCACAGGTGTGAACCACTGTGCCTGGCCATTTACCTTTTATTATAAGCACAGTAAAGCACAGTAGTCTGTTCCTTTTTTGGAATGGGGTAGGCATTTTGTTTAATGTTTGTTTGCTCTTAGGTATTTCCACCATCAGTGTGTATTGGAGGCTGGCAATTAATGGGTGCAGGAGACACCCAGTGTCGAGGTCCCGAAAGGATGCACTGGTGCTCTTGGCTTAGAGTTTGAGCCTTGGAGAAGCAGCGTGAGGGAGTAGATATTGTTTAAAAACAATTCTTGGTTTTTGTCTAATCCAATATTAATTGGCTCTTTACTAGGTTCCAGTAACAAGGTGTTTTGTTTACTCAAGAATGAAGTAGAACTATTTTTTTTTTTTTTTTTTTTGTAGAGACAGCATCTCAGTTTATTGTCCTCGGTAGAGTGCTGTCGTATCACAGCTCACAGCAACCTCTAACTCCTTGGGCTTAGGCGATTCTCTTGCCTCAGCCTCCCAAGTGGCTGGGACTACAGGCACCTGCCACAACACCCGGCTATTTTTTGTTGCAGTTTGGCTGAGGCCTGGTTTGAACCCGCCACCCTCGGTATATGGGGCCAGTGCCCTACTCACTGAGCCACAGGCGCTTCTGAAGTAGAGCTATTTTTAAAACCTGCTTTCATGAGTCTTTTGGTTAGGTGACCTAAGCCTTGGAGAAGAAATACATTTTCTTGGTATATAGGATGAATTTTACAATTATTCCTATTTATGAGAGTTTGGGTTTCTGGGCTGTTGAGCTTGGCAGTTTTGTGATCTACTGTGTGGCCACAGCCTGGTGTCTGTTGCACCAGAGCCACCAACCGTGTGCCTGGTTGTGGTGAGATAGCTCGGCATGGCCATCTTCATATGTAGGACAGAGACATTTCCCCACTTCATTGTTCATCCTTATCCACGCTCAGTTGAGACAGAGTTTAGCTTACCACTGTCATGATGCTCTGGGACCTGGCACACTGCACTGGGCATTTCGTTCCTTCTAGTTTGTTCTCTGATGTGCATGTTGATGAAAGCCTGTTGGTCCTAGGGAAGTGAATCTGTTTTCGACCATGTAAACAATCCATTTGTAAAGCAATCAGAATAACTTTAGTTTGAACATTTACAAAATGATCGTGTTTTGTTTGTTTGTTTGTTTTTTTGTGGAGACAGAGTCTCACTCTATTGCCCTCGGTGGAGTGCTGTGGAGTCACAGCTCACAGCAACCTCCAGCTCTTGGGCTTAAGCGATTCTCTTGCCTCAGCCTCCCAAGTAGCTGGGACTACAGGCGCCCGCCACAGCACCCGGCTAATTTTTGATGCAGTTCGGCCGGGGC